>CATIWK010247247.1:0-18993 GCA_949634005.1 Mallotus japonicus
TTTTTTTTTTTTTTCTTTTGAATTTGGTTCGTCTTTTTTTTTTTTGTTACAAAGGAAAGAAAATTTGGTTCGTCTTTAGTCAATTGGTAGCTGTAGTTATGTGAAAGGAAGAAGCATCCGTGCAGCATCCTCTTACATCGAAACAGGAATTTTTCTTTTCACTTAACCTTTGCATTGACAACTTTTGGCTGCTAATATGTCCAGATGTTGACTTGCATGTTTTCATTTCCTTTACGCATGAGCATGAACAGTTCAGCTTAGAGTTCAGATACAAAAGAGGGGCAAAAGATGTACTATAAGATGTAAGAAGATAAGAATTATAATTAACTCCAACACATTACAGATATGTAACCATGTTTAATGGCTATGGTTCATGATAAAAACTTGACAGTCTAGATACGACTCCAGGTGCTTCAGTGCATAGCTAGTGCCAGTCAGTAAAAGCTTTACCCGTAATGATTCATGGGTTTTTGGATACACAAGTAAAAGTTAACACACAAAATACAGCAAGACGCTTGTTAGGACTGAAGAGAAATCAAGAAAAGAAAACTCTGGAGGAGCTGCTTTCTAAAACAAAGCTGAATTGCAGCTTTTATTTACTTTAATTATTATACAACCTGTACAAAAGCTCCTTCTGATAAACACTACTAAAAAGTGCCCTAAACTCAAACTGCAAAAGAAGGGGAAAAAAGCAAAGAAACTATAAGAGACTAGAAAGCCAAAGGCAAAAAAACAAGCTAATATATATAGAAAGAAACCTGATGAATCAGTTAGCCCTTTCAACATGGCGTATAAAAACAGTTTCCAAATCAGGAGGAGTGAAAAACTCTCTATTACTGTAATTACACTTCAAAGTTGCTTTTCGCTTCTTTGGAGCAGGAGGGCACATTCGTCTTGGAGGAATTCCAGAGTCTTCACCAGTTGGAGTTGTTGAATAGCAGTCGTCGTTGGTGTTTTCACTTTCATTTTCAGAAACTGGCTTTGTGTAAATCTGCTTTAGAGGAGCTCTCAAAGGAATTCCAGCAATAACCCATTTTTTAGAATCTAACTCTAACCCATTATCCACTTGAGCCTTGCCAGAAAAACCCATGTTTTTGTTTCAAGAAAGAACACAACAAGAACCTTCTTCAAGTAATATATAAGAGGAAGTGAAGTAATTAACGAAGAATAAAGAGTAAAGCTAGCATAAAAAAGAATAAAGATAAATCTTTTGTTCTTTTGTGTTGTGATCGTGTGTAGGGATTGGTTAGAGAATCAAATGAAACCAGAAGGAAAGTGAAGAAGAAGAAGCAGAGAAAAAAAAAAAAGGGTAAAAGTTGCAAAGAAGCTAGCTTTAATGGAGAAGAGGAGACATACAAATATAAATCAAACAGAGAAAAATTGACAAAAAAAAAAAAAAAGTGGCTGGTTGTGCCTGTGGCTGTAGCTCTGGTTTTAAATTAAATTAAAAATTAGATACTAATAACTATTGAAATCAACCGACAGAAGTTATTCCTATTTAAATGAGATTTTAGATTCGAGTACTACTGTATTCAGCCACATTAAATTAGATGTTGAAAGTCTTTTACCGTTCTTATAATCCTATCCGAATCGAACTGAATTAATCAAAATTTATTAGACTTTAAAAACTAGTGATTTACACTGAAAAAAGTACCAATAAGATGAGCTCACAAATATTATTTTCATTTAAATGATATTTTGAGTTTAAATTATGGGTTTAAAAAGATTTTTACTATTTTTATTATTTTGTATGAATTAAAGGACCAACAAATTCTGAATACCAATAATTAAAAAAAAAATAAATGAAAGATGTGTAATCAGAATTTAGATGACATAAGAGGAAGCTACAGGGAGAGAGAGAAAAGAGAACCCGATGACACTCGTGACATAAGCTATAGAGATTCAAGGTTAAATCATATAATAAGTCACAGAGAAAAGTGCCCGTGAAATTGGCTGACCACGGGCAGCACCGCCGCCGCCCCACCACCACCAGAGTAGAGCTAAAGCTAAAGCTAAGCTAAGCCAAGCCAGATAGATTAAGATTAATGAGCTTGAGATTTGACTTGGTGAGAATATTAGTCTGTGTGTTCTAGTCATTGGCGCCAAAAAACTTTTGGGCAGATTGGAATAATAATTTTAGTATTATTATAATTTAATCCCCTCAGGCCTCAGTGCATAATTTCATCTTAAATTTTGTACCATTAATTTTTGACACTTTTTAATTTTTATTATTTTCAATTTAATTTTTAAATTTTCATTTTAAATTTTTTTACTCTTAAATTTATATTTTTCAATTTTATTTAACTCATACAATATCGAAATGGAAAGATACTTAAATTTAAATGATTTTAAACATATAAAATGTTAAAAATTATCTTCAAACTAACAAAAATAAAATTAAAAATTAATATAAAGAATTAGAAAATTTTATTTTTAATTATATTATGTCTTTTAATTAAACATTATTGTAATCCATACAAGTTTTTTTTTATATCCATACCATTATTAGTTTATAACAATCATAAATCTTTAACATTGTGGAGGTTAAATAGATTTAAAATAAAATTTTAAAAATTAAATAAAAATAATAAAAATCGAGAAGTGCAAAATGTTAGTTGTGTAAAGTTCAGGGGTGAAACTATACATTAGGCCTAATTTAATAACCTATGTCCATAATTATTGTGCTTAGCATGCATATACATATGCTAATAATAATTAACTCCATAATTATTTAGTTATAATCAATAAGAGATGAAGGATAGCACGCATTATATCATGAATTATAAATGATAATTTTTTCTTTTTTGAGAATTTAATAACCTAAAATACACACAGTACAGTGACACCACACGTCATCTAACAAAACCATGACAATTTTGTTAGACTTGAATTAACTCCATCTTTATTTGAGCACAAATTATATTAAGTTTGTCTTTACCAATAAAGTGTTTTTTAGAATTATTTTAGAATATCAAAATCATCTCCTGAAATTATTTTTGGTATGGAGTAATATACCTAAAAATAAAAAATATATATTTTTTGTACAGTATAAACAAGAATATTTAAAAAAAAAATGGAATAGACAAAACTTTTTAATGATTATATAGTTTTTTTTTTTGAAAAACACACTTAACACACACACTGCACAAGAAAACTACACACCACTTAACAAAACCATGGCGATTTTGTTAAGCGTGGAATGATTTATATGCAACACACACATATTAAACTAACGATGTGGGATCTAAAACCAGAGTATGGAAGTCACTAACGCAGCACCACACTATCCGCACCACACTATCCACACCACTTTTCTCTCAAAGAGTATGAATATATAGCTTTAAATAGCTCAATTTTTTTGGATGAAACTGAATTATCCCTAATGAGAGAATAAATTAGATATAAATTTTTGGATTAGCTATTGGTGGCTATATTGCTACTAGCTTTCAAGAAGAAATTATAGATTTGAGTCACCATATAACATAGGGTTCATAGATTTGAGTCACCATATAACATAGGGTTTATAGATTTGAGTTACCACAACATAGGTTAGGGCAGTTCACTGTTAGAGATTGGGTGTGAGCTGCTAAAGTAGTTGGCCCCATGTTGAAAAAGAAAAAAAAAAAAGTAAATGATCTGTTTGTGTTTATCATATATAATTAATACTTATATTTAATTTCATCTTATTATATAATTAACTTTCAAATAATTAATAGTTCAACAATTAAGCAGAATATAATTAATAGCTCAATAATTAGGCAGAATATGAAATATTTTTTAATAAAAAAGTAGTAAAGATTGAATTTTTAACTTATTATATCTTAAAGAGAATTATATCGCTAAATTATTTAATTTTTAGTAAAAAATATATTATTCAAAATAATTTTTCTAGCTAATTAAAGTGGTTTAATTTCTCACAAGGGTAGAACATATATATATATATATATATATATATTCGAATCTTATTTTCCACATTTGAATATCTGCACTTTTTACCACTTCAATTATTTTTATAACATATTCGAAATAATTTGAAATTAAATACTTGCGTTCCACATGACATGAAGAAGTGTCTTTGTAACAAAAAAAAAGAGTACAAAAACATCAACCAATATCGACTGTCTTTTAAATTGTTTTCTGACTAATATATATATCCTGTCAATGTTTGCCCTGATTGTTGTGTCATCATCTTTAACTTGGGGATTTGATGCTGATGTTAGGTGCATTCTCAGATCCAGAGGAGAAGATCTCCTTTTGAAAAAATATATACTATAATTTATGTCTACTAGTACTAGTACTAGTACTATACTCTTCATGGCATGAATGGTCCATGAAATTAATGTGCATTGATTTCCTCTTCTGGGTTATTGAGGACTTCTGCATAGAATGAATGCAGAGTTCTAAACTCATGTAATCTGCAAATTGCAGAAGCACTGATGGTATAAGTCTTACTCTATTTGTCTATTGTCCAATTCACTTAAATACCATGTCAATATAACTTTACTATAAAAGGATTTGAAATGTATTATTATTCTAAAGGGTACCCTCCATCAATTTGAATCAGGAAATTTCAATTTGAAAATTTCAAGTTCCAATGTCATTGGTGCCTTTTTATAATAGCATAATAAATTTAGGAGCCTTCACAATAAAAGGGTTTCAAGTTCATTTCCTCATTGTTCATTTATTGAAAAATTTTGAATTCAAATTTTTAAAGAAAAAAATATATACATGTTGTTTTACATTTTTGGTTTGGTCCGTAGAATCCTCCATTTGAATCTTCAAAATTATCAATTTTTTAAATTTTGGTTCGGTTTTTATAGGGTAGAAAATTTACAGTTTAGAATACTGAACCGGCTAAATACTCAACTCGTGACGACAACACGTCTCGAACCCTATACTTTAGGATGCTCTTAAAGAAAATAATAGTGACAGATCTTGGATCCTATATTTTAGAATGCTCTTGGAAAAAGTGACTCCGTACCTACTCCCATAGTCACTGTAATTTTAGTTTACTGAATCTTCTGATCAAATCTTATTAGTTACTAGCAAATAAAAAGCTTCCCTATAAATGAAGATATGTTATAAAGTTACTATGCTAAAAGTTTTCATTTTGATTTCACCTCCAAAAGTTGCTTATATGTAATATTTCCATTTATGACTTACTTTTATATATTCGATGTTCCATGGCTTTAGATTTCATAAAGCCAAGTAGAGTTATATTGGTGAAAAGGGCTTTTTATTTTACATGTCATATCTGAGTAAAAGGCTTCTTGGCGCTCCTCTCATTCTGCTATGGAGAACTATAGATTTCCATGACTTTGAGCATCCTCTTAGTTGTAAGATGCAAAGGTTGTCCTTTGAGCTAAAGAATGTAGGTCCTTACCCTTCATAATAGGATCATCTAATAGTTGCTTTCTTTTTTGTTCTGCTTTCCTATCTAAATTTATAAAAGTTTCGAGACAGATACTCGACAACTAAACTATAAACTCGATACCAATCTGTTAAAAGTTAAGGCAAAAAAAAAAAAAAAGCAAAATGGTTCGAAACTCCACAATAACCTGAGGCATCAGGACATGGCTGCCACCAGAAATAAGCATTGCCGAGGTAATAAAAATTGTGATTTGTTCTATTTTGAAATCACCCATTTCATTGTTCCCTTCAGATAGCTAAAGATGCCAACTTTTTTCCAGGTGGGTGGGGTTATAATTAGATGATAGATTTTTTTACTATGAATGGGCAGTTCAAGCAGAGGCAAAAACAAACCCATTCCTCATTTCCTGGACATACCAAGGAAGCAAGGATTGCATTTATTTTGGAGGTACTTGTCAAGTCAACCTATCCTTTTTAGTACAGTTTGATCTGTCAACAGTAGTCATTGGAGCCAAGAATCAGCCATATACAAGGAAAGGAAGTAAGTCCAGGCTCTGAAGATAGGTGTAACTTGAACAGGAACAAGTAATAGGAGACCATATAGGAGCTTCTAGTTACCTTTATCAGAAATGTAGCTTCTAATTCTAGCAATTTGCTTGCTAGAAGCTATAGATTATTTAGACGCCAAATCAAGAGGCAATTTTGAAGAGAATTTATGTTGTGAGAGCTGATATAAGAAGGAGAAAGAAATATTCTACAGAATTGAGTTGTGGCCAAATAGAGGTGATCCAACGAACATTTATCGAATGGTGTAACAATAGCTAAAATATATATGATACATTCAGGCATTTGAAACATTGCTTACATCCTTGAATAACCCCTATGGTCTTCATATTCCTCCATGAACTCATCGTTGAATTTCTTGAAGCTGTCCATGATTGCTGGCATGTCTTCCTCAGCTGGTAAAATCGTTGTTCTCAAGTGAAAGACCCTACAAGGAAGAACTATCCCTTCAGAACAATACATTTTACAACTATTTAGAAATAGAAAGATTCATCACGGATCATAAGCACATGCCAACATAGAAAGGAAGAATTTTGATAAAGAAAGTGCCTACAGACCACACACTTAAAAACCAAAAAGACCAAAACAAAAACTACATAGTCCTTTAGATTTATTCAACAAATAGATCGGGCGTGTACAAGGAAATCAATATGGGACTATAAGAATAGGAGGAATCCTAGGGAGAGTAATGGAGATAAATATGTTGAAGCCAGGGAAATAATTCAAAACCAAAATAAGCCATTAAGAAAATACCCTTCTTTCTGTCCAAATCCGGAACCAGGAACTGTGGAAATGCCAGTGGCTTCCAAAAGCTTGAGACAGTAGAACACATCAGGAACTTTTCCAGCCCTTTTGGCAGCCTCTATTGCTTTAGGTGGCAACCGTATTTGAGGAAAGGAGTACATGGCACCTATGACCAAATTCCACAATATTCATATAACAACCAACAAAGTATAATGGACGCAATAAAAAAATGAATACATTTAAAAAAAAAAATCATTAACCTTCTGTGAAGTTGCAAACCACATTTCTGCAGCTGTTGAATCCATCAGTCATTATCCTTGCTCTTCTCCTCAGTGATTCAAGGATTCCTTTGCTGCAAGTTTTGATATGCATAGAACACAGTTAATAGGCACAAACGTCCAGAAGTCGAATATCTAAACTTGTTTATTTTATCTAAATGATATGCATGCAATGAAAATATTGTTAGAGCAATGAGCAAAAACGGTTTTTTGGTATGGTGTCTGTCAAAATTGTACTCGCAATAACCATGTCAAATTTTAGTAGTGCTTATAATTTAGAACATGAGTAACTCATCAAAAAGAAATAGAATTATAAGGTACCAAATTTTAGCAAGCATACCTTTCCCTAACATACTGGTCATAAGAAATATCTCCAGGTTTAAGTGGGTTGACCATAAGCCCCATCTGTAAGTAAGATTTTTTTTCACCCAAGTAATTAGAACAGATAACTGAAATGCCCAGTTACGTAAAACTATTTCAGCATGACAAATTCAGTTACTACTTACAAATATCTGTGCAGGCACATTTGGACTGAGTGATACAGATGCAACCTTGTAAATCTCATCCACCGTCTGCAGGATCAAATCATGATAACGAATATAAATGTATGTAGTTATTAAATTATTTAAGTTGAAGGATCCTTGGTGATGTTTAAATTCATTTGTGTTAGTAAATGGTCAAATGGTATAAGTTGGCTCATAGTAATCTGAAATGTTTGGAGTCTGATGGACTTCACTTTTGTGATTCTTTTTACGCCTTTCATAGCTTAGATACGGCTACATGAATGTGTTCTAGAACTAGGTTGTTTTGACTTGGCTTTGAATGCCTCTATTATATTTGCATGAAATGCCAGGTCTATACTCAAGGAGACCATGAAAATCTGTTTAGAAAGCAAACCTTTGCAGGAATGTTGGTCATCTCAAAATATCCACCCCGCTGACCACATTCACCCCAGTATCCTTTGGACACAGTGTGGAAAGAAACAAGCTGGACTTCCCTGCTTATTGGTGGTCCCATATCCATCAAAATCTGCATGCATCATAAAGAAAATACATTATTGATGCCAGCTAAAGCACTTGGTAACAAATAGTTATATCTAGCAGTAAAAAAACAAATACCTTTCTAGCACTAATAAAGGGGCGCTCGTCCTGGTATATGTTCTGCTGATAAACTTCATCTCCAAGAAGGGCCAAGTTTTCATAGTAACAGAAGCGCAATATTTCCCTTAAATTATCTTCGCTAAGACACTGACCAGTGGGGTTGCCTGGATTAATAATTACCATTGCTTTTACCTGATTCCAATATATATAAGAGTTAGTAGGCAATGCTGCAAGTAGTTCAGCAGTTTGAATAATGGAAGTGCAGTATCCATGGATCCAGTCTTAAAGTTTCATCTTTCAAATATTCCTTGTATATTTTTTTATGTATATATGTATAAGGAAGAGCTAAAGCATACTAACAGTTATTCCTTTAGCACGAGCTTGTGAAACTGCTAGTCGCAGGTCATTAACATCAAGGCCCCAATTTGCTGTTTCTTCTAGGTAATATGGAACAAGGGAACCACCAAACAGAGCTATTGTAGCAGAGTAAAGTGGGTACTGTGGGACTGGAACCAAAACCTGTCAAATACACAAATTTTGTGGAGATACATCTTGGTGAGGTATTGAGATCAAGGAAGACCTGCGGCATAATGAAGATGAAAGAAAACACATGTTGTGTCAAAGACAGGTATATATTTTATTGCAAGAGAAGTTTATTACCCCATCACCTTCACCTCGAATCAGTGTATTTAAAATCTGCATCACACCTTTGCTGGCACCATCAGTGAGAAATATGAGTTCTGGATCACTGCCAACAAAGCAAGGATCAATCAACCCTGTCAGTTCATGAAGTAGACAACAACAAAAAAAAAAAAAAGTCATATCCAGCACAATCACCTTGGATATCCATCACGCCTCTCAATGAACTCTGCAACTTCCTTCCTAACACCTGGAACACCTCGGGAGTCACTGTAAGCACCTAAACAGTAGCAGTTAATCTTCATTAAAACTTCATCATGGTTGAATTGCATTTCAATTAAATGGAATTACACAATGCAACATAGCAAACCATGAAATTGTTCAAGGCATTCAGACAAGGGTATTACCAAGAAAAAATTAAAAATTAGTCCAGATATCTATGGAATTAACATCCCTTTGTGACTGATAATGATCCAAATTCAAGATTACAAGTGCAAGGCTATTTGAGGGAGAACTGAAGGAAAACCAAGTAAAGAAAAACTTAGTTTTCACTATTCGTCACAAAGCATGTCTCTTGATAAATAGAGATGACATAACAGGCCAGACTGCCTCTGCAAAGCATTGTTATTTTAATGACACAAATGATTAAATAACCATTCATCTACACGTACACATAGTATTCACTGTAAACATGGACAGTGTAACTCTCAACTGTCGATCATTTTCCTCAAGTAATGTAAGCAAAAGGGAGGCCAAAACGATACCTAGACCACCACTAGTCATTGAAAGATAATGTTTGGCTCTTGCAATTGCATCCGCAGGAAATAGCAGTCCTACATTAGGATCATCTAGCAGAAATGGAGCTTGGCAGAGAGCAACCACCTACAATAGAACATTCCTTAGTTCAACCCAGACAACATAGTACATAAGAAATGCATGCAGTAATCAAAGAGATGGCATTCGTACCTGGCGAGGAAAAGTTAGCGGCTTCTGTCCTAGAGCATGGGGATTGCCAACATTTGTGAAAATAATCTATGGACACAAAACTATAGTGGTGAGACTCAGAGAGCCATATACACAGGATAATAACACCATAAGCAGCAATCAAATTAATTTTTAACTAATTATCTGTTCATATATAATCTTAAGGCTCGTCTAAATTGAAAGTGTTAAAAACTTATGAAACCACAAAGTCCTTGTTCAATAAATGTTTCAGAAAAAGTAAAGGAACAGATGGCTGCTTCCACCATTACTTGAAAGACTAAAAAAAAAAAAATCAAATTGCAATCAATCATCAACCGTTAGAAGTGA
Organism: Mallotus japonicus; assembly: GCA_949634005.1. NCBI lineage: Eukaryota > Viridiplantae > Streptophyta > Magnoliopsida > Malpighiales > Euphorbiaceae > Mallotus > Mallotus japonicus. Next base: position 10,007 of record CATIWK010247247.1, read on the forward strand.
ATTGAAAGTTATGAATTTCACTGCAAATTCAAAAATGAAGAGTGCACATAATCAGGCCAAAATATGCAGTCTCCCATGAATTCAACAGATTTTCAGACTGAACTAACATCAATATAAAGGTTTTAAATAGATAGCCTGAACTATTTTACAAGGAAGCATAAATTTTAAAGAAGATAAAGAAAAAAGGAAAATAATTAAAAAAAAAATTCCTAAAAAAGTGAAGAGAGATCAATTATTTATTACCTTCTTCCCTTCCTTCTGAAGCTCAGAAGCTCGAAGATACAACTCTCCTCTAACAGCATACTGAACCTTCTTCACATTTTCATTCAACGATTCATAGTCTAATGCCTTAGGTGCCATGATGTATATATACTGTACCTTCTATTTGACAGACGCGAAGAAAACAGTCAACTCAGTTCCTAACCTGAAAGTTTCATTGGAACGAATCAGAATCAGTAGATGACCCAGTACAGAAAAACTCCATATCTCATTAAGAATTCACTAATTTTCATTATTTGCTCAATCAAAAATTTCAAAACTTCAACTTTTTCCAAGAATCAGACAGAAAACCAAACAAACAAATCAAGAAACATTAAAGAACAAAATAAAATGGACCAATGACCAATGATCTTTACACATTATATCTACCCTTTTGCATTTAAAAAAAAAATTAAACTTTCAAGATTAGACCTTTAATCATACAAAAGAAAAATAGATAACCCAGAAAAAATAATTCAATGAAATGAACATTACAACACATTTGAATTGAAGCCCAGCAAGGAGTCAAAAGGAATACAATATCTGACGAAGAAAAATAATACACACCCACTAATAAAAGATGTAGAACAAGTGGGCAGGTACCTGTTTCTAGTCCCCTTTAGCTGAAGCCAAGTGTTCTTAGCTCTAACAACCCACAAGTGAAAGACTGGTGTAGTGTAGTAGTAGTGTCGTGCCTTGGTATTTTTGTGTCAGTAAATAAATCCAAAAGGGTTGTGTTGGGGATATAATTTGGCACACACTGGCAACACCAGAGCCACTGAAAAATTGGAATTTATTGGAAAGTGATGATTTTTTTTCTAAAAATAAAAAAGGATAAACTTGGTGATACAGGAGGTGTGGTGTAGCTTCAAACTCTGAGTTCTTGGTCTATAATGCGAGCGATTTTGCCTGAAAGGGACTAAATTGTAGTGCTTGGTATTTGTTTCTCTATATTGCCATGAGTAGCATATGTAATATACCTTTTTAATATGAATTATGCATTCAAGCTAAACCAGTGTTGTTTACTTTTAGAAGTTAAATATTAAATTGGATAATGAAATGAGTTGGATGGATTGGACCAAAATTAAACTAATAAGTGGGACAATTAATTTTAGGATGATATTAAGAAATCCCATCTTTAAAATTCGGATAATATATTCAGTCATATTAATTAGTTGTTAAAAAAATATTTATGATTATGTTCCTACACTAATTAAACTGTAATTTGTTTTAAAATAAAGTTTTTGTAAGTTAAAACAAAATTGTTTAAATATCTAAATTTGCTAAAAAATATGTATAAATCACATTGTTAGTGAGACCTTCTTTGGCTCACATATTTGTATTTATACAATTAGAAGTAAAATTATTAAAATAGTTTTTGTTAGATTAGTTCTTATTTAATTATAACCGTTGAAATATATAAATTATAATAAAGTAAAATAATTATTTAATTTAAATCTAGAGGAACAAAACTATTTGTATAAAATAAATACATATATGTATCGTAGCAAATAATATTTTTGGTAAAATAGATAAATAGATAAAAGTTTCAAATTTAAGAAATTATAAATTTATATATATATTTTTAACTGATTGAAGTTGTTTAATTTTTCAGAAGAGAGTAAGAGGAAGATAGGAGTTCGAACTCTGTTCTCTATATTTAAAAACGTCTATATCTTTTACCATTGGCTACTTATAGGGTACAGAGACATATTATTTAAGTGTTTTTTTTTGGAAATTTATTTAAGTGCTTATCTAATACATAGGAGAATTGGTTGATTTCAAAAAATATTGTGAACTATATTGTAAAACACATGTATATACGCCTAAGTTGGATTTGTTTTTTAAGTAAAATCTTTTGGTAGGATATACAAATGAGTTGGATGGATCAGACCAAAATTAAATTAATTGTGACAATCTCAAGATGGACATATACATGATTATGGTTAAAATTGTATTACTTGTATTATCAGGAAAGTAAATATTGAAATAAAAAAATTGGCTAGTTGCGTAAACTATTATGAACCTTATAGCAAAACACACATTTTTATACACATTGCAAGATCAAATTTTGCAACTTTAATAAAAAAAATTATAAAGATGTATTAATTTATATAACTCGAACATACACACTATATGTCTTGATCTTGTGACAAGATGGTAAGTATTGGTAGAGGCTATAGGTTCAATTTCCGCTTCCCTCGTGATCTCTCTTCAAAAGTCCGAATATAAGGACAATGTTTTTTTTTTTTGGTTCAAGGGGGAGGGGAGACCCCAAGAACACAAACACCAGAAACACTCAAGGCCTAACCAAACGAGGCCATGCCACACCCACTAGATCATTCTGGATATCAGTAATCAGCTCTTGAGGACAGTCATCAAGAATGTGCACCCCTTTTGCTCGATCCAAAGCCATATTAGCTAATCCATCCGTAACACGGTTTCCCTCTCTATAGACATGCTGAATTCTCACTTCCCATCCCCTAGCAATGAATTCTGGACAATCCATAATAATGTTATGGCAATGATTACCACAAACATTATTCACAGATAACCAATTGAAAACCAGTTGAGAGTCTATTTCCAAGACTATTCTGCGAAATTCTTTCGCCCAAGCAACTCGAAGCCCTTCAAGAACCGCCCAGCACTCAGCCATGCATGGAAGCATCACAATTCCTAATCGAAACCAGGAATCCAATCTGCCAACAACCTAAATGATTCCTTATAACCCCACCACCACCTGCATTACCCGGATTACCCTTGCTACATCCATCAGTGTTCCTAGCAATGAAAAACAAACTAAGATGGTTAAGTTTTATGACTAGGAATGGAAAAGTAAAGAAAATTGAGGTATCGAATCTTACTCTCAATTAAATGCATTTATCTCGTAATAAAATTTTTTATTATCCGTCCTAAACGGATTAGGCAATGCTACAACTTTTTAATAGTGGGTAAAATGAGATTTGTTTCTAGTATAAAAAATAGCTTCAGGTTTACTGCTAAGTTAAGGAAAGAAAAATTACATAGCAAGAATTCAAATTCACATATGTTGACATATTGAACTTGGAAATCTATATGCTGTATGCATGTGGATAAGTCTTCAAACCGAAAAGAGTAGAGTCAACGATTCAGTAGTCCATTCGTAAATTTTTTTTTTTAATGACCGGTTCTAATTAGCGAATAGAAAGTATTCTTCCTTTTTGAGTCTGAACAGTTTGTGTAATCATTTTAAATTAATTGTTTGAAAATATTTGTCGTTCTTATAATTTCATTTGGATCAAATTGGACTAATAAATTTTACATATCGACTATTTACAAAAAAAAAAAAATTATGAAGTCATTTTTATCATTGTAAGTGGATAAATTTTATAGATGATCACTAAACTTTTAATTTAATTATAATTTGGTTAAAAAACTTTAATTTGTATCTTTTTAGTTGTTAAAGTTTTGTTTATATTTCATGTATAGTCCATATAAGATTTTTTGATCCACAAACAATCCATTATTACTATTTTGCAAAATTTGAAAATAGTATACAAATAAATTTAGCATATATCATTCTTAAATTAAAGTAACAAATTATCTAAATATATTAATATTATACAAATATTTTATTATTAACGTATACTTTATTATATGTAAAAAATTAAAATATTATACGTAAAAAATTAAAATAATATTTCAATATTTAAATGTAATAATACTATACAAATATTTTATTAATTTATAATTTATTATACAGAAAATAAAAAATGGAGATAAATATTAATATTTGATTTGTTTTCTAATCAAATAATATTTTAACATTATTTTAGGAAGATGGTATTCATCCTACAAATTTTTTTTTGTTTTTCCATTAAATCCTATATGAATATAAAAAAAATATGGACTTATTTGTATGCTATCTTTAAATTTTGAACTATAATGGTAATTTTAAATTATTTATGGAGTAAAAAATATGATAAAGACTATTGGTGAAACCTAAATAAAAATTAAGTAAAAAGATATAAATTAAAGTTTTATACCCAAATTGTAATTAATCATAAAATTTAATGACCATTTATAAAATTTACCCATTATAAGTGGCAAAACTTTCTTACACTTTAAAAAAAAAAATTAAATGGAGAATATTCTATTGAACTTTTCTGATAATTATTTCAGACTCAATTTCAAAATATTGCTTAAAATAATTTAAAGTTTCGTCCACTTAAATCAATACACATTCGTTTCTGAAATGTACTTACTTGGTATAAAGCAAATTGTACCTGGTATAAGACTCTGTTTGTGTGCGAAAAATATTTTTTTTTAAAATATTTTTTTTTTATTTTTCAGTATTTAAATTATTAGAAAAAATAAATAAAAAAATAAATAGTCAGTCAAATAAAAATGACTTCTCATTCTAAAAAAGAAAAGTTATTTTTCAATACTTAAAAATAAAAGAAATTCACTTAATTTTTTACTTCTTTTCCTTTCCTTTTTTTATTTTTATTTTTATTTTTATTTTTTCATTCTCTCATTCTTTTTCTCTTTTTATTTTTATTTAAAACACTGTACATGCATGCGTCTAAGTTGGATTCATTTTTAAATGAAATCTTTTGATAGGATATTGAAATGAGTTGGATGGATAAGACCAAAATTAAATTAAAATGAACAATCTCAAGATGGACATAGATGATGATTGTTAAAATTGTATTATTTATTATATTAGGGAAGTGATTATTAAAATAAAATCTCCTTATTAGGGACTTGAGATAAAATGTCCATTTTCTATTTTTCAATTCCCGTGTGTAAAATCAAAATTTAACTGATTAAAGCTCACATTATTTTTTCAACATCAATACTAGACATTAAAAAAAAAAAATGTCACATGAATGATTACTACTATTTAATGGCCTATTATTAAGAAAAATCCAAACGTTTTATGGCATTTTGTAATTTTATCTCAACTTTTTAATTTTGACAAAAATGTCCCAATTTCATCAATTATTGGCAATTTTAGCACAATTAAGTATTTGGTCAAAATCAAATAAAATATGCTGACTTGTCATCAATAAAATGTCAAATTTACCTTTTGCATTATACTGTCTATAATAGTCTATTGGCATAAAAAAAAATCTAAATGTTTATGATTTTGGCAATTTTATCCCACTTTAAAATTTTAAAATTATTTGATTAAAATTTAATAAAAAGTTCTTCCATGATATTTGAAAAACTAAAATCACATGTAATAAAATTTTAAATCCATTAATGGCTATTATTTTTAATAAATTTTTAAAAATTAAAAATTTATATGTTTCTGTGCATATGTGTATATATATATATATATATAGTTAAGTATGATAAACTAAAGTTAGATATTTTTAACTCCTTTCAAATAATAAATTATTATCAAATGCTTAAAAATTTTAAATTATTATGAATAATAATTTTTATATTAAAAATATCTTTAATTTTTAAAATTATTATAATGATAATCATTTATAAATTTAACAATTTATCAATAGTAAATTTAATTTTTTTTATTATTGTGTCTATGTTTTTTTTAATTTTAAATAAATAATTATTTGTATGAAATTTAAATAAATTGATGAAATTAAAATATTTTATTATAATTTAAAGTTGGGATACAATTGTCAAAAATTTCAAACGTTTGAATTTTTTATACTAATAGACTATTATGAATTTAGCAAATTAAGAAAGGTAAATTTGACATTTTACAAGATGCCACGTCAACTTTTTTTTTTTAATTTTAACCAGATAATGATTGTGTTAAAATTGCCAAACATTTGATAAATTAGGACATTTTTACCAAAATTAAAAAGTTATAATAAAATTGTAAAATACCACAAAAATTTGGATTTTTTTCACCAACATGCCTATTTAGATAAATAATAGTACATTATTCACTGTGTTTACCTATGATTATCGTTAAAATTGTATTATTATTTATTATATTATCAGGAAAGTAATTATTGATCTCTCAAAAAAAAATGGCTAGTTTTGTAAACTATTATGACCCATAGAGCAAAACATACATTTTCGTACACATTGCAAAATCAAATATATAAATATGACTACAATTGCATTCATAAAATAAATAATAATGACCATACATTATTTTTAATTTTTTGAACTAAGACCATACATTATTAAAGTTTATATATATATTGACATTTTTTCTTTGTACATTCGAATTTGTTGGGTGCAAGACCTCTCCAATGCCCCTCATGGGCTTTTTGACATTAATACTAACCAAATAATAAAGATTTCATCACATGACTAGTATTAATTTTTAGTCTGAATTATCAGTATTTAGAGCATACATTAAGACTCAAACCTGAAATATCGTTTATATGGGAACAATTCTTTGCTTGGTACATGATTAGTATTATTTAGATAAATAAGATTATATATTTTTCACTGTGATAATGGAGTAATTTAGTAGCTATTTCTTTCAGAAACGTTATACGTAAAATTTAAATTAACGTACAATCTTCTTATTAGGTGGTTGGCTGCGGCATCTATTGATACTTGAACAACCACGGGTGTAAGGATTAGCTTCTTGACGAGGTTTAGTTGTATCAGCATTGCAACCTGGATCTTTATTTCCAGGCACTTGACAAGGATCCAAAACTCCTGGTTCCAAATGCTTCTCTGCTTCCACTTGGTTAAACACCATCAAGCTCATAAGTGCCAAACACAACAAAAACGACTTCATCTTGATTGAACCCATTAACGTCGTATTCTATTCTTTTTCTCCTTCTTCTTCTTCTTATCTTCTTTATTGGTAACCTGGCTAGCTAGCTTGCTGGGTATATATACGTATAGTTGCTTCCTTAATTCTGTTCAATATAATTGATATGGATCATAAGAACCACACATTATTGGTTATTTTTGGTTTTGCTAATCTGGGTCTTGCATGTAATTTGGAAAACAAGAGAACCAGAAAACTCTTATTTTATATCAATCTAGAAATGTTACTCTTTTTTTTTTTGGTAAACGAGGCAACAGCCTAATCCAATTACAGTGGCACTAATCTATTGTGACTAGCTCCCAGCCTATCATGATCCATCTAAACTAATGCTCCACTCGAACCGGTGATATCCTACACTCAAGACCTTTCTAATATTGGGTAAAACGAATTTTGTAGTTGATGAAATTTTCATTTTAGCCTCTCTTTTTAGAATAGAAAATGGTTTCATGTTTACTGCTAATTTAAGGCACTTTTTAGAATTTACTATATATGTCAATCCATGTAGATGAAAGGATAGAAAAATTATATAGCAAGAATTTAAATCCACTTATGTTGGTTAACGTATTGAATTTGAAATTCCATATCCAGTATGCCTGTGCTTAAGTCATCCAATAGAATTTAGCAGATTTAACGATTGAGTAAGCAAATCGCAAAAGTTCTCTTTTAAGGTATTAAAAGATTATAACTTCATCAACAAATGTTGAAATCAGTCGGTAAGACGTTATTTTCATTTAAATGACGTTTCGAATTCGAGTTATGAAATATAAAATCGCATTAGAATGTTTTTGTCATCTTTGTGATTCTATTCGGATTGAATAAAATTAATCAAATTTTAATAGACTTTAAATACTGATAATTTAGCCAAAAAAAATTATGAGTTCATTTCCGTAGGTGGTGAAACTTTCTTACACTTTAAATCAATACACATTCGTTTCTAAACTTTACTAATTTGGTATAAGCAAATTGCACCTTACACAGAGAGATAAATGGGTTTGAAAATAGATAAAACCCAAATCTTTCCTGAGGCAGAAAAATTCAGTTCAGAGTCCACAAGCTCTATCCTATAAAACAAAAAGGTTGTCGGCTCTAGCAAAGTGGTACTTGTTTTGAAGAGACACTCGCCAGCAAAGTGGCACTTGTTTTGAAGAGACAATGGTCATGCCTAGTCGCAAACATAAGCTTTTGCGCTTGCACCATCAGCTAGCCCATTCTGACATATAAAAACCAACATCCATTTGACGATTAATTAGTTTACCAGAAATTTATTCCAAAAAAAAAAAAAAATAGTTTACCAGAAATGATTTATGACGCGGGATGCTGCAAAAGCAGCTAATAAAAAAAGAAGGGGCATGTGCTTTGACAAAAAAATCAATTCAAAAGAAATTATCCTCTTATTGCGGGGGGAACAATTTCATTCAAAAAAAATTTAATAAAATGATGTAGCGGCCTGCTAAGTGTACGAGCACTCTATATTTTAGAGGAATTTCATCTCATGGCCTAATCAACGCTATTAATTTCGTTTGTGACTGGCTTTTTTTTTCTTTCACTATTGTTTTTTTCACTTTCACTTTTGTCATGGATAGAATCCATTTTTGAAAGTTTGAACTTAACTTTCAACGTTTAGCTTGTTTTCCTTTTTTTCGTTTTTTCTATAATTTTTTTATCTATTCATTATTTTTGAAGGCATATTTAATATAAGTTGATTGTAGGTATGTATTTGATTTGTATATTTCAAATATTTTAATTTTATATTTTAAATAACAATTTTTTTTTAATTTTGAAACTTACTATTATTTAGAATATAAAAATTAATCTAATTAAATAAAAAATTACCCATAGTCTTCAATAATTATTTTTTTCATAATTATTTAGAATTTAGAAATTAAACTAATTAAAGTAAAAATTACCCATAGTATTCAATAATTATTTTTTCAGTAAAAATAGCAAAAAATTATGAAATATATCAAATAAATTA
>CATIWK010247257.1:0-21462 GCA_949634005.1 Mallotus japonicus
AGTAGTTTTATTATAATTTTTTTTATCTTGACATTAACTTGTTTATTTATTTTTAAAATTTAAAATTATTTAAAAATGTATATAAATTTATGTTTTTAATTTAAAATATTAGAAATTAAAATAAGTAAATTTATTTTTTACTGGTAAAAAAAGTGATATAAGTGTTAAAAGGTAAAAAATGGTATGAATGTTAGAAATTAAAAATTCAGGGACCAAAATGAAATAATTTTTGTTAAAAAATTAACAGAAATGTTTAAAACTCCAAAACCATGAAGTTCGAGGGCCTAAATATATAAAATAAAACTTTAAGGGGCCTAAAACTAAAAAGCCGATAAGTTTGGCCTTAGGATGGGTTTTGCCTTAAATTTTTTCTCCTTTTGTTTTAATATATTCTAAACAAATTGAAGATTAAAGAAATTGATATTTTGTATCATGATCGATATTCTCCAATAAATTTGTTACATAATTCTTTCAAACTCAACATGATATTCAAGCAACTATAGCCATTTTATAGATCATTTTATCAAAATCACTACATGATAACAACAATCATATCCTTGAAAGAAAAGGAGAAAAAACTTACCTTGAGTATTATATCCCGACAGAGATGTCATGTTATGTCCCTTCTAAGGTCCTTAGGAAGGTTATGTAGCAGATTATGGACATCAAGGACTTGGCTTTTTTCCCATTTGAGCTGTTTGTCTTGCCTAACATGCTCTCTCAGAGTATATGGGAGATGATGAGCATCCATCCAGTTTTCCAATCTTGCCATTTCTTCTTCATCTTCTGTGTTGCTAACCTTACAGATAACATGGATAACATTATTTCCTATCATCATCAAAGTAAGTAAAGTAGATCAAATCCTTCTTTATATCTAGCAATTCATGACAAGTTAAAAAAAAAAGTTTTTAACAACATAAACTTACATGTATAATCCCAACGACAAATGAAATGAGCACCAAGCCACAAACAAAAATGGCTAACGCAAAGAAGATCTCAAAGGCATTAGTGCTCGTTTTCAGATTCTGACCTAAGGTGCTGCAGTTATATATTAAATGAGTGATAATAGAAAGGGAAATTAGTGTATCACACCTTATCTTTGAGTTTTAAACACAAATGGGGGGTTTGATTTGTACTCCAGAATCAGAATCGGAATCGGAATGGAAAGGAAAGGAATGGGAAAGGGAATTGAAATTTGAAAAATGTGTTTGGTTTTACTAGAAAATGGTAATGGGAATGAGAATCAAATATCATTAAACAACTAAAATTTCTTTTATGAAAAATTATTTTTGTAATTATTTGTGTATATACAAATTAACGTTATAGTTATTTTTATATATTAACAATTAATATTATAATTATGTATTGTAAAATATTTATCGAAAATATTATTATAATTTTTAAAAAATAAATAAAAATTATTTACTTTTGTTTGTGCCAAAAATAAAATTTTATGAATATAAAGTCCAGCAACCTAAAAGCCCGTAAAATAATTAAAAAGTCCAGCCCACAAGATAAGAAGATTATGGAGTTAGGAATGAAGAGACAGCTTTGGGATGAAGACATTTGAAGCTTTTGGAATTTTGAAGAGCTAAAAGCTTGGGGAGTTAAGATAGAATATGCTGGAAGCAACATTACAAGTTTACAAGTTAAGGAGAAGAGTTGGGGAAAAGTAGCCTGCAAGAAAAAATTTACAAAAGCAAGGGAAGAACACAATATAGGACTAATCAACAATCATCACAGACAATAATCATCATCTAATCATCACAGATTATTGTCAAAATTTTATTTGCTTTTCTTTTAGCCTTTTTAGTTCTTGAATTTTGTAATCATTTTTCATTAGTGCAAGGTTTTTATTTTCAATATCCAATGAACTTTAATTTCTCATTTGCTATTTAAATTCACAAAATTTTGTTGGAATCCAAGCAAATTATGGTAAAGAAGCTTGGGAATTCACAGTTGTCTAAAAGAAGTCAGGTTTTATTTTGAGGAATTAAATCTCTAGCACGCTTGCAAAATTTCACAACAATCTTTTGGCGCGCACCAAAACCAAAAATTGGACAAATAATTTTTGGCACGCTTGATGGGACATATTTCAATAAGATGAATAGAATTGAAAAAGAAAATTTCAAAGTTTGTTATTGGACTAACAATGCACTTGTATAAAATAGGTAGTTTATGGAAACAAATGAATGAAAGCTTGATGCCTTGGGATCATTCTTGGACCGAGGCACCACTTGGCTATTCATGCCAAAATTTGAAGATCATTAATACCACTTAAAATATTCTCACAGAAAGAATGAAAGCTCTACAAGATGCAGTACCTCAGATGATTCATTCTCTGCATCAGGCTAATAATTATATCATTAAAAATTTTGAGAAAATGTTGTAGGATGTTGTGTAATCATTTTCCAAAATGAATGAGCAAGCATCCAAACAGGACACTGTATCTAAACCAGTGGTGGCCCAGGAGGAGTCTGGTAATTTTGCAAGAATTGCTCCAGGAATTCAGATGGTCATTAATGAAAAGGCTAACCCTGTCTTGTAGCCAGGAATATATGAATAAGAAGGAAGAGGCCTCCGGGGGGGGGGGGGGTGTGGGCAATGTTTCTTATGAAAAAGAACCATTTCCCCAGGGACAAAAGGCAATTGAAAGAATACAAAAAGAGATAGAGCTGATGGAGGAAAATTCACTTTCCTCACTAGCATCCACCAATTCGATCAATATGGATTTGAAAAAAGAAAATAGAGGAAAAAGAGGTGGTTCAGCCTTTCAACATGAATTTAAACAATTTTAGAAGACATTGGAGGCCAGTTCTACACAAGTGTAGCACCAGATAAAAAGCCACCTGCTCCAAACTCATTCAGAAACAACCATAAATACAAGTCAAGGAAAGATGAAAGGCATGTACAGTTTAGGTTTGTGGTGTTACCACCTATTGCACTAAGCAAACAATGGCATCAGTTGAAAAATAAAAAGTTTCCCCAGCCAATAGCCTATACTCAGAAAGGAAGGTTACAGAGACAAAGAGCAACCGAAAATTGGCAAGTCAAATCTAATGCTAAGGTCAAATTCAGGCCTAAAGCTACAAATTATGCACTTTCTAACAAAAAGGAAGAAGAGGCTGGGAAAATATCATTGAAATTACTTCCCCAGGAGAAACAGAAGAAGTCATCCTAAAAAAGTCATCGAGATAGGTAATCGATGCAATAATAGTTTTTTTAATTATTGTTGATAATAAAAAATCACTTAATGTCTTCTTTATGGAAAATCCATTTGAAATACTGAGCTTTAAAAGGAATTATTTTGCATGGGCCTATAGGAAAATGCTAAACCAAATGTTTGAATATTAGCTCCTTATTGAGCTTAAAAAGGGTGTGAAGGAGGGTGGAGCTGAAAATATTTCCCACTATGTGGGAAAATAAAAGCTGAATAAAAATAAGTTACTGGCCTTTGGCCAAGAATTTTCCATTTAATAGAAATATTTTGCTTTTTGGTTTTTAATTGGCTTGATTAGCCATTATCTTAAATAAATGAAGTTTGAATTCTGCAAGTTTTTAGTGTGTTTCTATTTACTATTACAAGTTTGAATTTTGGTGTGTTTTTATTTACTATTATTTTCTTTGGTGTGTTTCTTTAGTGTGTGAATAAGTGATGTGAATGGTGATGAGTTGATGAAATTTCAGCAGTATAACGGCTGAAAATTGGAGGTTTTTGTTTTATGAAGAAATGCATGGCTGTAGTGTATGTGTATGGTGTGATCAGTGGTGCAACAAGTTAAAAAATCTGGTTGATGGAAAATAGACAAGTAGATACATAGCAAATCTGGTTGATTCCCATTGATGTGAGAATCACATTCTCATTCCCATGTTAATTTTAGCTAACCAAACACTAGGAATCGAAATTGTCCATTCCAATTCCAATTTCCACCCTTATTTTTTACCAAACAAATACACCCTAAGATGCATATTTTATTTTTATTGACACAGTGTAAAAACACTTAAATTATATGTTGTAAAGCCGATCATAAAGTGTAATACAATTGATGTTGATAAAAATTTTCATCAAATTATGTGCACAACAAATATATACAACAATGTGAGAATTTGGATCTCACATGCCTCAGAATCAAAAGAAATCGGAATCAGAATGGACGATTCTGATTTTTAGTATTTGGTTAGCTAAACATCAGTATGGGAATGGAAATGTGATTCCCTAATCAATAGAAATGAGTTTTGATTCTCTTAAAAATCAAGTCAACCCAATTATAAATTGGTTAAACATTTAAATATTAACATATATTTTTTAAAATTTATAAATAAAACATATAAATTAATAAAAATATGTACTAGATGTTTGAATAAAAAATATTTATCTAACTAAATAATTTTTATAGTAATTTTTTAGAAATTATAATAATATTTAATAAATAAATATTTTACAAAATATTTTATAATAGATAATTATAATACTAATTTTAGATATATAAAAATAATTATAATGTTAATTTTTTATATAAAAATAATTACAAAAATATTTTTCATAGAAGAAAATTTAGTTGCGAAATGATGTTGATTTTTCATTTTAATTCCCAACCAAATACATTCTTTAAATTTTTATTTCATTTTTGCTTCAAAAAAAAAAATTCATTTTAATTTTTTTCATTTTTAATTTTGATTCTGCTTTCAAAGTATAAACCAAACTAACCCTAAAAAAAAAAATTGGTAAATAAACCACATTCTCACAACGAAATACATTGAAGAACTTTTTTAAAATGATATAATGAGTAGTATAGAGCCCCTTACTGAAGAGGAACTTGGTTGAACCATTATTAAAATGACCATATACAACTGCATCGACAAGGCAAAAACATTAAATTCTACATGCATGATACATACTAGTAGAAGGTGTGTGAATTTACAATTAAAATATGATTTACGTTGCAATATATAGCATCAAAATGAATGAAACTTAAGTATATTTTATGTACCTCAAATTCTGTAAAGCCCATAAAAAACAGTACATGAACTTTCACCACGAATATAACGCTAGTACACCAGAGTTATGGGCATCAATGAACATACCAAAATCGAAGGGTGAGCTACCTTGCAACTCACAAGGACACATTTTATTTAATGTATCTCTGAGGACAGTGTCCTCTCTACTATGTCCACGATAGTAATACAATACATAGGGATCACATTTCAAAATTTGACAGGATTTTTGCAGGCAAACCATTTCTCGTTCTACAGCAAACAGATACCAATATCCGCCAACAACCTAAATAACAGCAAGCACTCAAGATCAGAAAATCCAAAATTTTGCTAATGGCATGGAAATATATGACTGCAGAGTCAAGACATAAACGTGCTTTGTTTGAGATTTTATTGTTGAATAATTAAAATTGTTTTATTTATGTGGTTTTAATTAAAAGAAGAAATGTTGTGGCCAAGATTAAAAGAGAGGATGATAATTAGTGTTGGTGGGAAGTTAGTGTGTTAGGTTTAATGTGTGTGGTTTTAAATAATTTGCATTAGTTTAATTATGAGCATATTGAGTGGTTTGTATTAATTTGGGGTTAGTATAAATATCCCTCTTCCCTGCATTATAATCACCAATCAAGCAATTCAAATATTAAAGCTTGAGTTATAAGAGTTTTTAGTGTTTTGAGAGAGTTAGAGTAAAGATTGTTTAAGTGTTTAGTGTTTAAAAAAGTGGTATCAGAGCCAAATATTTTTATATAGGATACCAAATCGAAGCTCTTTGAAAGACGAATCCAACGGCGCCGGAACCACCCAGATCGGAGGTCAGACGCGCTGCCAATCGCCACAGGAAATTTGCTGCCAGAAACCCAATCAACTCACTGAGTTGAAGCCGAGTCAAGCCAAGTGGTTAAGCCAAGTCGAGCTAAGTCCAATCAAGCATGTTGACCGAGCTGCTAAGCTACTGACCGAGCCGTTGAGAAGTTGACCGAGCGGCTGACCAAAAGTTGACTTTTTAATGGGAGTTCATCTTAAGGTTTTTCGGCATTCCGGATCCATTCGTGAAGTTAGATTTTGCAAATTGTTTCCAGATTAAGCAATATGGCAAATAGTATGGCATCCTTCCAAGTTCCAACACTCAACAACAACAATTACGACAATTGGAGTATCAAAATGAAGGCTCTCCTTGGTGCCCATGATGTTTGGGATATCATAAAGAAAGGCTACAGTGAACCAAAAAAATGAGGCATCACTATCCCAGTCAAAAAAGGATAGTTTAAAAGATTCAAGAAAGAAAGACAAAAAGACTCTTTTTCTGATCTATCAAGCCCTAGATGACAGTTTTGAGAAAATTTCAGATACAACCTCTGCTAAACAAGCATGGGAGAAGCTCTAAACATCACATAAAGGAGAAGAAAAAGTGAAGAAGGTGCATCTTCAAACTTTAAGAGGAGAGTTTGAATCTCTGCACAAGAAAGGAGGTGCGACCGTTTCTGATTACTTTTCCAGAGTTTTGGTTGTCTCTAATCAACTAAAAAAATGGTGAAAAGTTAGAAGATGTGAGAATAATGGAAAAGATACTCCGCTCATTAGGCCCAAAGTTTGAGCATATTGTTGTAACTATAGAAGAGACTAAAGATTTAGAGGAAATGAAGATTAAGCAACTTCTAGGCTCATTACAAGCCTATGAAGAGAAGCACAAGAAGCAGCAAGGAATCACTGAGCAACTCCTCAAACTGCAGCTCAAGGATATGCATCAAAGCCAAGGCAATGAAAGAAATCAAAGTGGCCGAAGCAGAGGTAGAAGTCACAGATGAGGTGGAAGCCGTGGTCGTGGACGAGGTTGAAGTTCTTATAATAGCAACTTCAATAACTATGAGAAAGGTGAAAGTTCTATAAGAAGTCATGGGAGAGGCAATCCAAACTCAAGGTACAATAAATCCCAAGTTCAATGTTATAATTCTTAGAATTATGGGCATTAGGCATCAGAATGTAGAGCTCCCAACAGTAAGGTTGAAGAAAAGACCAATTATATAGAAGTAAAGATCGAGGAGAAGACAGTGCTACTATCCTGCCGAACCAATGTTGAAGATCAAGGAAGTACTTGGTACCTTGATACTAGTGCAAGCAACCATATGTGTGGAAAAAGAAGTATGTTCATAGAACTCAACGAATCAGTGGCTGGCAATGTTTCCTTTGATGATGATTCAGAAGTTTCAGTAACAGGAAAAGGTAACATCCTTATTCGTGCTAAAGATGGTGGTCATCAGTTAATTTCTGATGTCTATCATGTGCCTAATATGACATGCGACATTTTGAGTATGGGTCATCTCTTAGAAAAAGGCTATGATTTTTACTTAAAAGATTGTTGTCTTTTTATAAAAAAATGGCAAAGGAGATTTAATAGCCAAAGCAAAAATGTCAAAGAATAGACTGTTTCCTTTGAATATTCAAAATGATGTTGCAAAGTGTTTGAAAGCTTGTTACAAAGATGAATCTTGGTTATGGTTGGGCACCTCAACTTTGGAAGCTTGGAACTATTATCGAAGAAGAGAATGGTGAGAGGACTACCTTGCATTAACCATCTAGATCATTTTTCTGAAGGGTGTTTACTTGGAAAGCAGTTCAGAAATAGCTTCCCCAAGGAAACATACTCAAGAGCCAAGAAGCCATTAGAGCTTATTCATACCGATGTGTGTAGGCCAATTACTCCAAGCTCTCTCGGTAAAAATAACTATTTTCTTCTTTTTATTGATGACTTTTGAAGAAAAACTTGGGTATATTTCTTGAAGCAGAAATCAGAAGTCTTTGGAGCATTCAAGACATTCAAAGCTACTGTGGAGAATGAGAGTGGTCGGAAGATTAAGCATTGAGATCATATCGAGGAGGAGAATTCACTTCAAAGGAATTTTAAGAGTTCTGTGCAATAAATGGAATTCGGCATTTTCTCACTATTCCAAAATCTCCATAACAAAATGGCATTGCAGAAAGAAAAAATAGAACCATCCTTGATATGGCACGAAGCATGCTCAAAAGCAAACATTTACAGAAAGAATTTTGGGCTGAAGCAGTGGCTATAGTAGTCTACTTGTCCAACCGATCTCCAACAAGAAGTGTTTAGGAAAAGACACCGCAAGAAGCCTGGAGTGGAAAAAAGCCTAGAATTTCTCATCTCAGAGTATTTGGAAGTGTAGCACATGTTCATGTACCAGATGAAAGAAGAACCAAACTTGATGATAAAAGTGAAATATACATCTTCATCGGCTATTCTACTCATTCAGAAGGGTACAAACTATACAATCCAAACAACAAGAAGTTTGTGATCAGCTGAGATGTGATGTTTGACGAAGATAGTGAATGGGAGTTAAACTCTTCCACAAATGAATTCAACTTCTTTCCTTAGTTTAATGAAGCAGAGCAAACACCAGTAGAGCAAATAAGAGAACCTCAACAAGAGCACGCAACACCACCTACCTCACCGCCATCTTTTCTGGCTGAAAGAAATGAAGAACGCACAAGAAGTCTTGAAGATCTCTATGAGGTGATTGATCGACTTGAAAATCTCACTCTTTTTTGCCTTTTTGCTGATTGTGAACCAGTGAACTTTCAAGAAGTTGCGCAAGATGAAAAATGGAGAAATGCAATGGATGATGATATCAAAGCCATTGAAAAAAATGACACATGCGAACTCACTGCTCTTTCAAAAGGACACAAGCCAATTGGTGTCAAATGGGTCTACAAAACAAAGAAGAATGTAAAAGGAGAGGTAGAAAAGCACAAAGCAAGGCTAGTTGCCAAAGGCTATAGTTAAAAGCTGGAATTGACTATGATGAGGTATTTGCTCCTGTTGCATGCTTAGAGACTGTTAGACTGATTATTTCTTTAGCAGCTCAAAATAGGTGGAAGATCCACCAGATGGATGTAAAGTCTGCCTTTTTAAATAGAGTTCTTGAAGAGGAAGTCCACATTCAGCAACCACCAGATTATGAAGTCAAAGGATAAGAATCCAAAGTCCTAAAATTAAAGAAGGCCTTTTATTGATTGAAACAAGCTCCCAGAGCATGGAATAGCAGAATTGACAAGTATCTTCAACAGAGTAGCTTCATCAAATGTCCATATGAACATGCCCTCTATTTCAAAATCAAAGATGGAGATGTGATCGTGTGCCTGTATGTGGACGATTTGATCTTCACCGGGAGCAACCCCAATATGTTCAAAGATTTCAAAAAAGAAATGACAATGGAGTTCGAGATGACAGACATTGGGCTTATGGCGTATTATCTTGGCATTGAAGTTAAACAACAAGAGGATGGAATTTTCATCTCACAAGAAGGCTACATAAAGGAAGTTCGCAAGAAGTTCAAGATGGAGAACTGCAAACCGATTAGCACGCCAGTGGAATGTGGAGTTAAATTATCCAAGCATGAAGAAGGAGAAAGCGTGGATCCAACATACTTTAAAAGTTTAGTTGGAAGTTTACGCTATCTAACTTGCACGAGGCCTGATATTCTTTATGCAATTAGATTGGTGAGCTGCTACATGGAATTTCCAATAATCACTCATCTCAAAGTTGTAAAAAGAATTCTTCGCTACCTCAAAGGTACAATCAACTTTGGGTTATTCTATTCCATTTCTAATGATTACAAGCTTGTTGGATACAACGATAGTGATTGGAGTGGAGATTCAGATGATAGAAAGAGCATTACAGGATTTGTATTCTTCATGGGAAGTACTGCTTTCACATGGATGTCAAAGAAGCAACCAATTGTCACTTTGTCAACATGTGAAGCTGAGTATGTAGCTGCTACTTCATGTGTTTGTCATGCAATTTGGCTGAGAAATTTGTTAAAGGAGGTAGGCTTGAAACAAGGAGAACCAACGGAGATTTGCATCGACAACAAGTCAGCAATAGCTTTAGCCAAGAATCCAGTGTATCATGATCGGAGCAAACATATCAATACTCGGTACCATTACATAAGAGAATGCATTGCGAAGAAAGATGTGAAATTGGAATATGTGAAGTCTCAAGATCAAATTGCAGATATTTTCACTAAGCCACTGAAGACTGAAGATTTTGTGAGGTTGAGAATTATGCTTGGTCTTATAAAACAAGTTTAAAGGGGGGTGTTGAATAATTAAACTTTTTTTATTTATGTGGTTTTAATTAAAAGAAGAAATGTTGTGGCCAAGATTAAAAGAGAGGATGATAATTAGTGTTGGTGGGAAGTTAGTGTGTTAGGTTTAATGTGTGTGGTTTTAAATAATTTGTATTAGTTTAGTTATGAGTATATTGAATGGTTTGTATTAGTTTAGGGTTAGTATAAATATCCCTCTTCCCTGCATTGTAATCATCAAGCAAGCAATTCAAATATTAAAGCTTGAGTTATAAGAGTTGTAGTGTTTTGAGAGAGTTTGAGTAAAGATTATTTGAGTGTTTAGTGTTTAACATTTATGTCCTCTCCAATCCAAGTCATTTCTTGATATTGGAATTTGATCCTAATGTTTTTTTTTTTTGAAAGCACAATTTTAAATTATGTGGTTCAATTTATAGCAAAACTGATATTATGATTTTTTCATAACTTATAAATATACGTGTTTTATATTTTTGACACTTTAATACCTATTAATTGACATTATCATTGTTTTCTGGATAAATATTAAAAAAATATTAAATTTCAATAAGAAAACTATTTTCTATATGATTTATGATTAAGTTAACTAATTGATTATTTTTAAAAATATTATAGATTTATTTTAAAAATTATTTCATTTTACTTAAATAAAATAAAAAATACATTTGAACTTGATTTATTATGAGTTTATCGTAATTAATTGAATATTATATCGCTCAATAAATGATTTCATTATGAAATATTCATATCATTTTAAAATTAAAGTTTTTTTATTATATTGTAGAGAAGGGTATCAAAATGTAAAGTTTATGAAACATGGATTTATTGCACAAATGGTACCTTAACTTGGCCACAAATTTCATTTTGATACCATATTTTTAATTTTTACAAAAGTTGTATTTTTATTTCAGGTTAACATATCTCGAACATATCCAATCAAATTTAGCATATGTGGCAGCTGGCATAAACATATTCTTAGTATATTCACTGTAAGCATCCTATTAAGCAACCTAATCATCTTGTGGGCCCTAAAAAACAATTTTGTTTTCTCATTTTCAATTTTGTTCGCTTTAGTAATTTTATTTTTAGGACCTACAAGAAAATTATGTTGCTTACTGGGATGTTTACATGGTGAATATACTAAGAATAAACTAAGAATATACTTATTACGCCTACCACGTATGCTAAATTTGATCGGATATGCTCGAGATAAAAATAACTTGAAACAAAAATAGAACTTCAGTAACTGAAAAGAAAAAAAAAATTAAAAATCTGGTGCCAAAATGAAATATGTGGCAAAATTAAGGTACCATTAATTGGTGCAATAAACCCATGAAACATAAACTTGTTCCCCTAAGTGTTGTAGAAAAAAACCAAATGACTACTTCTATTTCAAGTCGAAACCATAAAGATAAAGATTGTACTCTCTTAAACAGTTTTGAGTCCTAAAACAATTGTTGAAATTTGAAAATTGAAATAAGTAGGATCAATTTCCTTGGATTGAAACCCACTGTACTATTTTTATAGTCTCTAAACATAACAAGAAGAAACTAGTTTTTAGAAAACACCAAAATTAATATGATCAGATTCTGAACTTACATGGGCAGTCCAAATGTAGAAAAGGAGAGCCCCTATGACTCTATTCCTTGTAATACCTGAGCCCCCACTTGAACTGTTCATTATTTCTATGAGCAGTTTGTAGAATCAAAGAAATCTTGGAACATACTGGAAAGTGAGAATAATTTTTAACACATTTATTGTATCCAAAACTTTTAATCCTCCCATGTTTGGAACAACAAACAAAATTTCCACCTACAATAATTACAACATGTTTATGTTTATAGTACATAGAATCTGATTAAATGCAAATCCGGACATCAGTCATAGGATTGAAACTAAAAAAAAGTAAAGTAATTTTGTTAATCCAAGCTGAAATTTAGTAATCCTAATGAACTGAAATTATAAATTTAATGATCATGGATGAAATTTAGTAATCCTGATGAAGGGTCACTTACCTGTGGGAGCGGAAGTGTTGCCATAACATCAATTGTGAAGTATGATCTTAAATACCTTCTCGCTATCATCCAGTAATCTTCAATAAGATCACTATGTGAAACTACTATGTACGAGTGACCATAATAGCCGATGTGGAATTGAAAAACAATATGGATTATGTATAAGGTATCAACAACGGAACGGAAAGACATAGCCATTATTTCCAGCTTTTTATTTATACCAAGGCATTTATCATCATTATTGATACCAGGGCCCAAATCAATATTCCAAGCCCAAATTCAATATAGACCCAAACGCATCAGTTCGGCCCAGAAGACGAATCGACATGGCAAACCGACCAGATGAACTGACTAGACGAACCGACCGAATCTGACTGTACGACCTACCAACATGACAATTTGCTTGCACACCCGACAAAGTGACGAATGCAAGGTATGCTTGGAGACCAAGCTGAGGGAACATACTCAAGTGAATAGTACCAGACCCTATCCATGGGACATGCCCATATGAACAGTACTAGTCTCCAAGCAATGGAAGAGCTCCAAGTGGCAACCAAAGGTGAACCCACATAAAACCCTAGAAAATTAGTATATAAAGGGAGGTATAACATGTATACCCTAAGTTAACTCAACTACTGTTTCATTTTCTCTCTTTTCTCTCTGGTGCTCTTCCTAATTTGATCGTCGGAGTCGGTTCGTCTAGACCCTGCCCGGCGTGCCTCTCACCGGATTTGTTTTGCAGGATGCATTTCCACCTGAAAAACGGACCTGCTGTATCAATTGGTGCCGTGAGTGTGGATGTACAGCGCCGTCGGAGAGAGAAGAACAAAGAAACGCCATAACACTCCCAACCACCCTCGCCGGAGATAAAAAGTAGCCGAAGAAATGTAAGAATCCTTAAAGAAAACCTAAGGAGATCACCACTTCATGAGGATGCCCAATCTGCCATGCAATTCTTGGTGTTACAACAAGCTTATATCTAAAAAAAATGGAGTCACACAACCTTCATCTTTAAAGAAGTGAGGTTTACAGCCCTTAGTATTGAAGAACAAGTCATATAGCTCGCAAGAATAATGCTCATAAGGGTTTTCAAGGAAAATGGATTCTCAAACCCATATGTGGGATGATCTGAACGAATCGATGAATCTGTTGGAGATACAAACCAACTCGACGCACGAAACATCTTGATTTATTCAACCCATCCAAGGAGGGTCAGCACCAGAAAGGAAAATCTATTCAGTCAATCTGACAACAGACGAATCGAAGGATATCCTTGTGTCTCATCACCAGTACGAACCAATGGATACCATCATATCTCATAACCAGTGCGAACTGAGGGGTACCAATACTATCAAATCTGAGGCAAGTACATTTGGTCACTTTGACCGAACCAGGTATGAAATCACCAACTTTCTACTTAGTTCTCCTCAAAGCAAGAGAATAGCTCTATCAATGGTGAATTATTGCTAATTTCTCAAGTGTTTAGTTTCCCTATTACTTAGATTTGTTCAAACCTTGTTAAAAGGAAAATCGATGAACCAACATGGTATAGTCACATGACATATCCTTGTTATCGCTTGGCTAATTCATTACAAATCAATGCATGTTACTGAAGTAGAGGACATCCACAAGTTAATGATGATACATCCCATTTGTTGATAAAGGAGAACCGTGAGGTCAATTTGCATGCATGTTTCTATACATTTTCTTTTCTGAGTTCACTTGTGTTCCCTGGTTCGTCCAACTTTTCTATAAACTTGCTTATATATATTTTAATTTGATCACTTGAGGGAAAACCCCATGAGATGACTTCACATTTTAATTGTGTGCCACCGAGGTGGTGATCCGTAAAGGGATATCGCCAGTGCTTACGTAAATTTATGTTTCCTAAAAAGGGGCAAATCACCCCAATTTTAGTTATATGGTATCTTGTCATTTGACGTAATTTGATCACCTCATGATGAATTTCCTAATGGATTCCCCGTATGGTGTGGTACGAACTACCTCGGGGATGAACTCTTGGTTGGCGATTCCCGGTATGGCATAGTACGAGCCGCATCAGGATGAACTCTTGGTTATTATAATCTCTTGGTTGGTGATTCCCGGTATGGCATGGTACGAACCACCACGAGATGAACTCTTGGTTGGTGATTCCCCATATGGTGTGGTACGAACTGCCTCGGGATGGACTCTTGGTTATGATTTTTAGCAATTCCCCGTATGGTATAGTATGAACCACCTTGGGAGGGATTCTTGGTTATTGTGATCTCTTGGTTAGGGATTCCCCGTATGGCGTGCTACAAACCACCTCGGGATGAACCCTCTTGGTTGTTATGATCTCTTGGTTAGGGATTCCCTGTATGGCGTGATGTGAACCACCTCGGGACAAACCCTCTTGGTTGTTATGATCTCTTGGTTAGGGATTCCCCGTATGGCGTAGTGCGAACTGCCTTGGGATGAACCCTCTTGGTTGTTATGATCTCTTAGTTAGGGATTCCCTATATGGCGTGATGCGAACCGTCTCGGGACGAATCCTTTTGATTGTTATGATCTCTTGGTTAGGGATTCCCCGTATGGCATAGTGCGAACTGCCTCGGGATGAACCCTTTTGGTTGTTATGATCTTTTGGTTAGGGATTCCCGGTATAGCGTGATGTGAACTACCTTGGGACAAACCCTCTTAGTTGTTATGATCTTTTGGTTAGGGATTCCCCGTATGGCGTGATGCGAACTGCCTCGGGACGAACCCTCTTGGTTGTTATGATCTCTTGGTTAGGGATTCCCCGTATAGCGTGATGTGAACCGCCTTGAGACGAACCCTCTTGGTCGTTATGATCTCTTGGTTAGGGATTCCCAATATGGCATAGTGTGAACTACCTCAGGATGAACCCTCTTCATTGTTATGATCTCTTGGTTAGGGATTCCCCGTATGGTGTGCTGCGAACCTCCTCGGGATGAACCCTCTTGGTTAGGGATTCCCCATGTGGTGTTGTGCTAACTGCCTCGGGATGAACCCTCTTGGTTGTTATGATCTCTTGGTTAGGGATTCCCCGTATGGAGTGATGCGAACCACCTTGGGATGAACCATCTTGGATATCATGATTTCTCTTGGTTAAGGATTCCCCGTATGGCATGGTACGAACCGCCTTAGGATGGACTTGGTTATCATGATTTCTCTTAGTTACGGATTCCCCATATGGCGTGGTATGAACCGCCTCGAGATGGACTCTTGGCTATCATAATTTCTCTTAGTTAAGGATTCCCCGTATGGCTTGGTACGAACCACCTTGAGATGGACTCTTGGTTGTCATAATTATTTTTGGTTAGTGATTCCCTGTATGGCATACCGCCTCGGGAGGGACTCCCTTGGTTAGTGACTTCCTATTTAGCGTTGGAAGAACCACCTCAGGATATACTCTCTTGGTTATTATGATTTCCTCATTCAGTGTAGTGCGAATCACCAAAGGATATGATCTTGGTGTTGATTTTCTTCCGTTTGGCATGGTACGAACCTCCTTGGGACGGACTCTTTATTATTGTGATTTTCTAATTCGGCATGGTACGAACCACCTGGGGATATGATCTTGGATTCGATGTTTTCTCATTTGGCATGGTATGAACCATTTGGGGATATGTTCTTGGTTTCGATGTTCTTTTATTTGTGGGGTATGAACCTCCTTAGGGAAACTCTCTTGGTTATCATAATTTTCTCATTTAGCATGATACAAATAATGTCGGGATAAATTCTCTTAGTTATTATGGTTTTTCTATTTGATGTGGTGTGACCTGCCTTGGGAGGAGCTGATATCAGTTATGGTTTTTCCATTTGGAATGGTATGACATATCGAGGGGAAGCGACTCTAGGTTCAGCAGTGTATCACCTAGTAGACATTAATGGCAAACCTACGACCAGAACTTGGAATGCTTTGAATTTAAAGAAGTACCACTAGTAGAGGTAACAACAATATGCTAATGTTTATTATGCTAATATTTTTGTATTTTCTCTTGCCTGAATTATTATATATATAATGAGCAACATTGATGAGAGGCAATGAAAAGAAGGCGCAATGTCATTTGTCATATGATTCTTAAATATGAAGGACCCCTCGGAGCAATGAATCGCCCCAGAGGATCCTTAGACGTGACAGACCCTTGGAGCGACGAATCGCCCGAGAGGAGTTCTTAAATATGACAGACCCCTTAAAGCAATGAATCGCCCATCCTTAAATGCGATGGACCCCTCGGAGCAACGAATCGCCCGAGAGGAGTCTTTAAATATGATTGACCCCTCAAAGTAACGAATCGCCTGAGTGGAGTTCCTAAATATAATGCACCCTTTAGAGCAATGAATCACATGAGCGGAGTTCCTCAAATGTAACAGGCCCCTCGGAATAACGAAACACCCGAGAGGAGCCCTTATGCATACTCCTTGAAATGATGGAATCACCCGAGGGGAACCTTCTCATAGGACCTTGGCACATCAAAACTGTCTTAAGGAAATGCTCAATTAGCCCCTTGGTGTGATAAAACGCCCAAAAGGAGCTACCAATTATGATAAGCCCCTTGGTGCAATGAAATGCCCAAGAGGAGCTATTGATTATAACCGCGGATTTCCACTCATCGCGACGAATCCCCCGCAGAGACGAATCACAATCTCTATTTCCCCTTAGTGCGATGAATCGCCCGTAGGGACGAATCATAATCTCTATTTCCCCTCAGTGCAACGAATCGTCCGCAGGGACGGATCACAATATCTATTTCCCCTCAGTGCGACAAATCACCCACAGGGACGAATCATAATCTCTATTCCCCTCAGCACGACAAACGCCCGCAGGGACAAATCATAATCTCTATTTCCCCTCAGAGCGACGAATTGTCGGTAGGGAAGGATCACAATCTCTATTTCCCCTCAGCGGAACAAATCGCTCGCAGGGTCGAATCATAATCTCTATTTCCCCTTAGCAAGACGAATCCCCCGTAAAGACGAATCACAATCTCTATTTCCCTTCAACGCGACGAATCGCCTATAGGGACGAATCATAATCTTTATTTTCCCTCAGCGCGATGAATCGCTCGCAGGGATGAATCATAATCTCTATTTCTCTTTTGCGTAACAAATCGCCTTTACTCTATTACCCTCAACTTGATGAATTGCCTATAGGGATGAAACGTCATCACCTTATTTCCTCTCAATACGATAAATCATCTACATTTTACGCTCCTTTAAGGGACATCAACTCGAATTTTTCCTGATATATCTCCATGAAACGTTGAAGCGAATCTAACCAGAGTCAGGATAACTCTTGAAAATGGAAACGCCTTTGAAGAATGTCAATGGGAATGCGCCAATAACCTCGTTGTCATTTTATGAAACTACTTTGTGTATAACAAATCACCTAGAAGTCACGAATCACATGCGGGGGCAAATCAAACATGTTTCCGATCTGAGCATCCAACCCATTTGGGACAAAAGTCAGCACACTGAGAGATTCGTGAAACAACACACTGACAAACAAGTGGTGCATTGAAGCACGTATCACATGTTGAACATAAATGATCAACGACTGCAGGGGGAACCCTGATACTAGGGCCCAAATCAATATTCCAAGCCTAAATTCAATATAGGCCCAAACGCATCAGTTCGGCCCAGAAGACAAATTGACATGGCAAACCGACTAGACGAACTGACTAGACGAACCGATCGAATCTAACTGTACGACCTACTAACCTAACAATTTACCAGCACACCCGACAAAGTGACGAATGCAAGGCATGCTTGGAGAGCAAGCTGAGGGAACATACCCACGTGAACAGTACCAGACCCTATCCAGGGGACATGCCCACGTGAATAGTACTAGTCTCCAAGCAATGGAAGAGCTCCAAGTGGCAACCAAAGGTGAACCTACATAAAACCCTAGAAAATCAGTATATAAAGGGAGGGATAACATGTATACCCTAAGTTAACTCAACTACTGTTTCATTTTCTCTCTTTTCTCTCCGGTGCACTTCCTAACTTGATCGTCGGAGTCGGTTCGCCGGGACCCCGCTCGGCGTGCCTCTCACCGGATTTGTTTTGCAGGATGCATTTCCACCTGAAAAATGGACCGGCCGTATCAATTATCAATGTTAAGGATATAAAAGAACAAGGGATCTATTGACAGAGAAATCGCACACAACACTAAGAATATCTTGTTACACCTTCGAATAAATGGCTTTTGTAGGTCAAAAACTCCCATCCTAAACAAATACATGCATCCCTTTATCAGTAATTTCACAATTTTCGTGCAAAAACAGAAACTGTTTATTATAAATTTAACTGCAAGATATTTCTAAGTATTTTACTTTTAAATATCAAAGGGACTATTAGATTCATGTGATACATATTTCAAATATTTTACATTTAGTTTACTAAAATGAAACATATATTGGCATGATTTTGTGAAGGAATGTATTCTCCGTGACCAAATGTCATGTGTTGTGTGTATTTTGTATAATTCAAAAAAAAAATGAAATACGTATTTATCATAAATTTGATCTCTGAATATAATGCATCTATAGAATAAGCAATTTTAAAGTTTACACATGCTCTCTAGTCTAATATAATATTTTTAAATTTCAATTTTAGTGATAAATTATGTTTTATTTTTTAATTTGAGTGATAGATTATGTTTTATTTTTTAATTTTTGTATTTAATGGTCAAATTAATTTCAAATTCACAATACTTTTTTTTCTAAACGACCGGTATCTAGAATTTACTAGACTTTAACTAATACATTTCACACTGGATAGGACCACAAGAACTGTAAAAGTCTCCGAGCAACTAATTTAACGTAACTACATATATTAAAAATCGAACATAAAATATAATTTAAGCGAAAATATCTACATATTAATTAATCCTAACAGTTGTTGGTCAAATTCACAATAATTTAATTCTCTTTGAAGTATCCCAGAGTTAATTTTAGTAAAATAAAATAAAATAAAAAGTGATTAGCTAACTCATAAAAACCTTCCTAAAACTCACAAAAATTTGATAAATTAAATTTTTACTAAAGTTGAAATCAACCTGGTGAGTTAGTATAGTTGTGGTTGGCTCATTAAAATCAACTATAATGCCAACTTATTTTTTTTAAATAATAAATAATAAACACTATGAAATTGAAATTAAGTTGGCCATATGCTAAAATTTACAAATATAAATGTCATAATTTTATCCTAAAATTGAAGAAACAAACAAAATAAGTGTAAAGCTCAAGATTTTTTTTTTTCGATAATTAAGCCTAATTATATGATATTAGAATTAGTATTAATAAGATGAAAATACAAAGTATTCTATGTGTATATACACACACACACAAAGACCAAAAGCAGCAAATAATCTGAGATACCAAAACCCAACAAACAGTATAGCAATCTGAACTGCAGAAAGCTAGAAACAGGACTACCTATTCCCATGCAACATTTTGAAGGAACATATCTATATATCTCAGCTGCTTTATACAGCAAACACTCAAAAATCCAAATTTATTTATACAAGAGAGAGCAGAAACAAAACGTTAGTTAATACCTTGAAACCATCACTTCCCAGAATTCGATGGCTTTGTATATATGTGAGCAAACCGGACTAAAAAAATTCTTTGTATATATGTGAGCAAACCTGACTAAAAATATTAATTAAGGAACAGATGATTAAAGGCATTTGTTATATTGGTCTTCTCAAACACTGCGTTTACTCCTGGGTCAACGGCGCCAACGACCATGAAGTTAATAAGAAACGCAAAGGTTGACTTAAACAACCGCTAGTAGTCCAACAGTTGGGGTAATGGCCTTCCAGGCGATACACCCTGTTCAACTGTTGGCAAACGCAGGACTTAATATTTTTAAATTTTAATTACTCTCCTAAAAATTGTAATTTTATAAAGCAATGCTATTGGAATAGAATCTATCAAAATTTTTTTTGATAGAAAAAAGTCAACAATAATAAAAAGACTTATATAACCCTTTATATTGGAACGAGAGATATTTGAGCTGTAAAAGAGAAAAAGGGTAAAAAAACATTATTAAAACCCAAACATCAACATCATTTCCCTATAAAAACTTTGAAAGACTAAATATAATACATTTTCTAAAATTTCACTATCCACTACGTGTACTACCATAGCAAGAATCAGCTGCATAAGAAAAAAAAAAAAATCAGCAAAATAATATAAACAAAGGGACAAAATCCCAAAAACCAAACAAACACGAAAAGAATGAAAGTATTCTTCTTCTCTTTTTTAAAGAAATGCCTTTTTTATTAAAATATATTATTAACATTATATCTGATAATTTGTTAATAATTATTTTTAGCGAATAATTTAATTCTCTTAATAATATTTAAAATTAATGAGCTAAATTATTATAAATATTAATTTTATTGTATATTAATATATAGACATATTATAGATAGACACATATTATAAATAGGGATGACCATTCAGTTAATCGGTTGGTTAATCAAACCGAATTTTCACTCAAAATGAAAACCGAAGTTGAAACCATAAATATAAGAGATTAGGGATTAGACGGTCGGTTATCGGTTAACCGAATTACAATAAAATTTTATTATCAAAATATGAAGAAAAAAGATGTAGCGTCTAGGATTCGAATCAAGGATATATTTTAAAGGGACCAATTTTCAATTTTCACGTAAGACGCTCGTAAGCCATGTCGGAATGCCACGTAAGATGCTTTTTGCCATGTCAGCTCTCCATTGCCGTTTGGATAGAATTGGCACAAATCGAAAAGTTGGAGGGCCAAATTGAAGCAACTTTGAAAGTAGGATTAAATTAAAAATTGGTCCAAAGTTGAGGATATATTGGATCAATTTCCCTATTTTAAACTTAGCAACATGTTTACCATCAAACTACACATGGTATGTATGTGTGTGTGTGTGTGTGTGTGTGTGTGTGTGTATATTGGTTTTCGGGCAGTTCTCTTGGTTTTAGCCGAATTTTAAAATATTCAAAAACTCAAATTGAATCAAATTTGGTTCGATATGGTTATTCGATCCTGTTTTGGTTTTTGCACTCCCCTAATTTTAGATTATCAAAATGATGTAGTTTTGCCCAAAACTACATCATTTTGATTAAAGTAAGTAATTATATTACAAAAAAGGTCATTTTTATTAATTAAAATATATTATTATATATAATAACTTAGTAATTATTATTGTTATTGAACAATCTAATCTTATTGATACTATTTAAAATTGATGAGGTAAATAATATTATTATAATTATTATTTTTATTGTATACTAATATATTTAGACATGGGTATAACTGAGTCAAAC
>CATIWK010247377.1:0-12048 GCA_949634005.1 Mallotus japonicus
CCTCCATTTCATATATATATTTCTCATCCGCTATATTCTTTAGCACTTGCTTATCTCTACTTGTTACAAGAATTCTACTTCCAGGGCCAAACAACTGAGCCAAGAATGACACTAGCCCAACTTTAAAATCATCAACAACAATAAGAACTTTTATATGACTAAGCCGATCCTTTACAAAAGATAAATTAAGAGTGCTTATAGAATCATTTCCTTCCCATAACAATGCTGGAAAAAGATCATTTTGTAACTGATCCATCGTTCGCACTCTACCATCAGAAACAAAGCAAGAACTTTCAAATTGTGTAGATATTTGATAAAAAATAGCTCTAGCAAGAGTGGTCTTGCCAAGACCACCCATACCCCATATACCAACAACTTTTACATCTTGTGATTCCAAGCTTAATAGAGGTTTAATGTGTTGAATTCGTGATTCAATGCCAACCAAATTTTCGGCCCAGTAACCAATGGACGTTCTGTTTAATTTGTTTAGAACATCTTCTACTATGTTCTTGATGATCATGGACTCTGATCTGATAAAAGAAAAGGAAGAAATATTAAAATTCATAAAAAAGACAGGTAACACATGATACTACTGTAATTAAAAAAAATAGAAATAAAATAACATGCATAATTTATATGAAAAGCTCCAAATTGAGGAAAAAGCATAGATAGAGGATGAGAAATTCACTAATGTTGAAAATTATAGGGACACCAATCATAATAAGCCTTAACTCAAAATATTTCAAGGCAAACTAAAGAGGATTTGAATCACAATTATAGTGATTGTATAATATACCTGAAATAAGCAAATCTTTTTAAACTACTGAAAACATTACCTGTTGGGAAGTAAATCATAGCCAGAAAGATTAGCAACATCAGTCATGGCAGCTCTCCATCTCTGCACCTTTTGCTTGCACACAGTCAAAGACTTTTCATGTTCCTCAAATGCTTCTGCAAAACTATCAGTCTGCTTACGAACATGGGAAGGATCAACCCAGAAAAAAACCGGTATAACCATAAGCCCATTGTTTCTCCAGCAATTTATAATCTTGACGAGTTCCTCCAAACACCATTTCGAAGATGCGTAGTTTTTTGAGAGAATAACAATAGAGATTTTGGACTCTTCAATTACTTTCAACAGTGCTGGTGAAATCTCGTCTCCTCTTTCAAGATCAACTTCATCAATGAAAGTTGGAATTTTCTTATTTGTCAAGGCAGTGTAGAGATGGCTGGTGAAATTATAGCGAGTATCTTCGCCTCTGAAGCTAATGAAAACATCATATTTTCCTTGAGAGGTAGTGGGATTGGAAGAGGAAGAAGAAGCAGACTGATTCATGTTTAAAAAAAAAAATTTAGAGGGTGGTGTATGAATCAATTGATAATATATAGAAACATATAGTATCAAGTGGTGTGTACTGAGACAATTAACGCTGTTGTATGAGCACAGAGTGAGTTGGTGTTTCAAAAAAAAAAAATTGGTGATTCAAAGTGAGGCAAATTTTCTTCTTTTGCAGACATTAATATAGAATAGAATTAACCCCATGGGCACCAAAGACTGAGCAAGTCAATGTATGTCCATGTGATTGAGCAGTAAAACTTCAAAGAAACTTCTTCGAAGCTATATATGTGTAGTCGTAATCAGGTAGGGGCCACTGCCCAAAAATAGGAATAAAAAATTCATTTCTTTTACTTTTGCTCCATTTTTTTTTTCAACCATCCCCTAAGAGCAAAGGATTGGGTCCGCCACTCTATGCGGACATATTCAAAGGTAAAATCACATTAAATTAACACATTAAATCTGCTCAATATTTTCTTCTAAGATGAAAATATGGTTGGAGGGATTGAGCTGAAAATTAATAGGAATTGAAGATGAAAAATCATGAATGCTAGTGGAAGACCTAAAAAGTTAATCCACTAAAAGTACAATTCCTAATTTTCAATATATGGATAGCAATTGAATTAACTAAAAGTAAAAGAAATGAAACACTAACCTATTGTTTGGTTCAATTTCACCAAAAAATTTATTTTATTTTTAAATAAATTCAAATAGTATTCATTGCCAAATCAATTCCAAATTCATGTAACTAAATATAAACCAAACATACTTCATTAATAATAATTGATTTAATTTTAAATAATTTCACAAAATTTTATGAAATTTATTTGAACAAAACTAAAGAAAAAACTTTATTATTTTTTTTTAAATTAGAAAAAAAAAATCAATTATATCAAAATTTTCCCTTTTCCCACAAATGGAATGGCTAATTTTTCTTTTTAATCCAACCATAATTTTAAGCTCATATCTCGATTTTATTTTCTTAAGGAAATTGCATTGCTTTTTTTTTTTTCTAACAATTTATATTTTGTCATGAGTCCGAGAAACTATATTTTTTTTTTACTTTTTATTTAATTAGCCACTCAAAAATTTAAAAGTAAAAATAAAAAATAGTTTTTTGATTATTGTACGGGACATATACGATTATCTGTTAAAAAAAAAAACCCAAAGACTCAGCAAGTCAACAATTTGTTTGAGTTTGTTCAAAAAAAAAAAAAAGTCAACAATTTAAAGAAACGTCCCAGAAGTTGTACATGTATAGTCACAATGACAGAACTGGGGCAGACAGGGGCCAATTGCCCCCTAGCCATATTTAATTCTTCATATGAAGTAAATTTTTTTAATTAAATTATACATGAAATAATTAAATTTATAATAATTAATAACTATAAATTCATCTCTAAAAAAGCAAATTTTAATTTTATTAAAAATAAATAAATTATTAATTATTTTAATTGTAATTTAATTAAAAATTTTATTTAATATGTAAGTCAATTGAAACTATAAATATCAATTTGATTGAATTAAATATTTAAATATTTTAAATATTTTTTCCTTAGTTTTTTTTTTCTTAGTTTTTTTTATATTTTTGTTTTGGGTATATATATATATATAGGCATTGTCCTCAATTTCAGAGATTATAATTAACATATTTAAATTATATAGCTCATGTTAGTTTTAATAAATAATTAAAGTTTCAGATATCTTAGAAAAAGATTTTGAAATATATATATATATATTAGGCTGATATTATTTTGTTCATTTTGTACATGGTAATTAAAAAATTTAGAAAAAAACAGATTGATAGTTGAGATAAAATTAAATATTGAAAAACTGTTGGAGAGGATAGAAAGATGCATTTAGATAGAAGAGAAATGTTTAGAGGAAATGATAATAATTTTCAACTATCATTTCGTTTAGGGTATACCTAGATACAACTTTAACTCTTAAGCAAGTCACCAAAGACTTAAGCAAATCAAGATCTATCCACAGTTTCACTTACATTTTCACCTGTAATTGGAGTATATCACCTAAAACAAAACTTCTAGGAAGGTTGGTAGACAAATGAATGTTTTTCTTCTTTTTTAAAAAAAAAAAAAAAAAGATTCACATCAAATTTGATAATCTTGGCCGATTATCAAATGACTTCACAAAATAAATACAATGTAGCCTTTTTTTTGTAATTTTTTTAGTATAAAGGTAGTTAATTAATTGTTGATATTTAATAAATTGGAAAGTTAAAAATAAACCGATTAGAATATGATTTAATTAGCACAAATGAAAAAAAAAAAAGATGAAAGTTTCTTTGAAAAAAAAAAGACGATATGTTGAATTTGATTTTATGGTCTCAATTTAATTTTTAAAATTTTTTTGGGGATTTTTAACATCTCTAGTACAAAAGTTCAAAAAAAAAATCTCTAGTACAAATATAAAAAAAAGAATTAAAAAAAAGTAACTTAGAAAAATCATGAATGCTAGTGGAAGGACCTCACCAAGTCAATCCATTAATAAGAGTGTGTTTGATATAAATGAATTCCATAAAATTTTATGAAATTCATTTGCAAATCTAAATTATGTATGTTTGGTTTAAATAAATTTTGTATGTAATTCATTTGCAATTCCAAATTTTTAAATTTATGGAATTGATTATAACTAAACTAAATTATATTAAAATGGTTGGAATTTCCAAATGAAATTCACATTTTTTAAGTCTATACTTTTAAATGACTAAAACATCTCTCCTTACTTTTATTTTTAAAAGCATCTTTATATTTAAAATGGTATATTTGACAAAAAAATGAATTCAAGATTTATACCAAACACAATATAATAAAATATGGAATTCATTTCAAATGAATTTTATAAATTATTCATTTAAACCAAACACACTTCATTAATAAAAATTCATTTGCAAATGAATTCTATTTGAAATTCATTTCCAAATGAAATGAATTTTTTGATGGAATAAAACCAAATAAGGGCTGTACAATTCTTATTTTCCCATATATAAAGATAGTTATTGAATTAACTAAAAGTAAAGAAATGAAACAAGAAGGAAAAAACTGTATTTTGCAGAGGTTAACAAAGATTAGAATTATGGAAAAACCCAGAAGAACCAAACACTGAGCAGGTCTACGTAGGTATTGTCATGCATTTATGTTTTCTTTAAAGTAAAGAAATTGCACGCATTGTCATAGTGACGGAACTAGAAGCAGGTAGGGAAAATTGCCCCCTTACAAAAAAATATCTACGACACATTCTTTCTTCATCATTTCTAATATCTACAAAAAAAAAAAAAAAAAAAAATATATCTACAAAAAAAATATGGACAAACCCATTATTTGGTCCCCTAATTTATCGGGTTTTTTACAATTGGTCCCTTGTCTTCTATTTTAAAGAATTGAGTCCCCTAATTTTAATTTTTTTTAATTTCATCATTTTTTCACTCAGAATGCCAAATTGAAGATGCTGTTGTCTTCTGTTGAGTTATAAAAGCACATATAAACAAAAAACATGTCTAAACCAGCTGTCAAAAACAAACAATTTGCATCAATAACTTGATGCAGCTCACAATCAATAGTGAAATTAAGTTCAAATGATCAAGTTCATAACCAATAATTGGTTGAGATGTGCTTTTATGACTCAACAGAAGATGACAGCATCTTTAATTTGGCATTCTGAGTGAAAAAAGGATGAAATTAAAAAAAAAAGTTGAGGGACTCAATTCTTCAAAATAAATGATTAGGGACCAAGTGTGGAAAACCCCTATAATTGGGGGACCAAATAATGGGTTTGTCCAAAAAATATCTACCCCTTACAAAAAAAATATCTACTCTTATTTTTTTTTGGAATAAGGTTCGATTTGACCCTCGAACTTTTCGCGAAAGTTCGATTTGTCATTTTGGGCTCAATTTAAAACAAAACTTGCATTTAATATCTCATTTAAACCCAATTTCTATCAATTCATGGAGCGTGTAATACACCTCCCAATTAAACATTAAAAAGAAATTAAAAACGATTTTTTTTTGAGAAAAACCAATATAAAAAAAACAATGATACATACTGTCAGCTATAACAAACTCTTCAAGAGAATAGGAAACACACTGGAACCAACTAGCAACATCAACATCTAATGAAAACGCAAGTTTAACTAAGTTATGTGCTAACACATTAGCTTGCTTAGGAACAAAAGAAAATAAGATAGAGCTAAAAGAATAGCTAATATGCCAATAACCTTCTTACTACCACTTTCAACAATAAGCGGGGAACATTGTAAAGACAGAGCATACACCAGACATTCTCTGATTGCCATCACCTTAGCAATGTCCACCTCAGAAGGAGGTAAACCTTGTAAATAATCCACAAAAATTGCAGCACTCTCCTCCGACATTGATTCGCTACATTTTATTAGAAAATTATGTAGCAAAAAATCTATTCTCTGCATTTGATCCATTTGCTTGGCCTCTTCATCTGCTTGTGCCACTTGCTGCAGTTGCTTGGGCAACTCATTGCTTCTTTCTTTCACCTGACGTTGCAGTCACCTTCAAGCAATTCTCCACCTTACAGCCTCTTCAGCTTTCTCCATAGCTTCATCATCATCCGCATCTACTTTAACATCAACCAAGTTTCAGTAGTATTATCATGAGAAGCACCTAAATACTTCATATTTCTCAGTAAAACAAGCACAAAACATTCAACAGCAATTGCCACAATTACCAACCAGATAAAATCCCATAAAAAAGATGTCAGATAACAAGAAATTATATTGTCCCTGTCTCATCTGAGCTAGCTGAGGCCTCACTTCCAACCACACCTCCACCACCACCCCAAATTTCTTCTTCCCTTCATCGTCAGTAAGCATATATGCCACACCTCCAGGCTTTTACCTTCACCACCTTCCTTTGCAGCTCTACCACCACCAATTCCACTGCCTCTACCACCACCAATTCCACCGCCTCTACCAGCACCTCCTCCGCCACCAAAACCACCTCTAAATCCCACCAAAATCATCGAGCAAGCATCACAACAACTACCCATTTTTCCTTAAACATCAGTATCAATCCCAAATTTACCAAATCCTAAAACCCCATAACAATTAGGAAACGAACTCTACGCTCCAAATCACTTTCATAAACAACCAAGTTAGCGAGGCAAAAGAGGGTGGCAGCAATGGCAGAATGATCATCCATTGCTAATTGATTCTCCAAAACCACCACCACCATTGCCAAACACATTGAATTCATCATCGGAGCAGCTAGAGACAAGCAGCGTGCCGTCGAGATCAGCTGCTATCGATTTGCATGAAGAGCCGTTGCATGATGTTATCGACGAAAAGTTTCGTGCCGGTTGCGTCGGCGACATGGCTCGGCCGGTACCCTTTCATGATGGAAAGTTTCATGGTGCTAAATTGGTGATGTGGTTGTGGTGTGGCGAGAGAGAAGTAAGTGATTGAGTCTGTAACAACAGAGTGTGGCAGAGGTGGAAAGGCGAATGGAGATGGAGGGCAGCCTAGACTAAGGTGAGAGAGAAGGGTTGTGGTGCGTATTAGGGCGCAATCAGGTGAAGAAGAAGCAGACTCAGGCGGATCGAGAGGGAATCGGGACCAAGGCGAAACAGGAGGGATTTAGGTTGGGCGGCGGCAGGGTAGATAATGGGTTTGGGGTAGAGTAGAAAATGGATTTGTTTCCCATTATTAATCAGTTAATTAGGCTTAATTAGTTTAATTAGGATTAATTATACTAATAATTTAATTTTTTAACTATGGACGCACCTTCAATTAGACGTGTATTACACACTCTATGAATTGATAGAAATTGGGTTTAAATGAGGCATTAAGTGCAAGTTTTGTGCTAAATTGAGAGCAAAAGGCCATTTTGGGTCAAATTGAACTTTCGCTAAAAGTTTGAGGGCCAAATCGAACCTTATTCCTTTTTTTTTTAGAAACAGAAGTTTTGAGATGGAATCTCTTCATCCATTAATCACCGGTCAAATTTATCACTTTTATATAATGAATTATTTATGAGAAGAAAACCGCTTTTGCTATGTAGCCTTTATTCGATCTATAATGAGAAAAAAGAACCATTCTTTTAAAATTTTTGCCTCAATTTTTTTTCAACCAGCCCCTCGCCACTAAATGTGGACATATTACAAGGTAAAATCACATTAAGTTTATCAATGATGGTAATATTTTTAGTGACGGTATTCTTGCTCGCTAAAAGAATATTACATGTTGCTAATTTCCTATTTTCTTGTAGTTGAAAATGTTTGCTATCCAAAAAAAAAAAAAAAACAGTAGAATAATTTTGTACCTTTTTGTCAAAATGAAAATAGAAATATATATATTTTTTAAATAGCTAAATAAGACCTGAAATTTTCTTGCTAAGTTCCACCTAGCTTCCCATTTATGTTTTGTGCTTTAATAAAGAAAACAACTATGCGAAGCATAACGCGAAAGCCACACTATCAACGCAAATGAAAGCAAAGCGAAAGTAATGCAAAGAAGTCAAAAAGCCACTTGGAAAAAGTTTGTGTACTTGGAAAATTTGGGAGCCTCGTTCCCACTCCACACATTGGAAAATAAACTTTTTCTTTCTAAATTTGAAAATAAACTTTTTTTGGCCTATACATAGTCAGTCTATTATGACAGATGATTATTGATTTTATTTATTTATTTATTTTTTTGCAAGGAAGGTGGAGGAGGGAGGGGATCTGAGCCCTCTACCTCTAAATGGAGCCGATCCCGTGATTGAAATTAGTCAGTTCTAGACGGGTAGTTCAATATTTAAATGCCTAGGAATAACGTTCCTAGAACTTAAATCCATGACCTCAAAAATCATAGATACCCCCCTAACCACTTGAACCAAGTGGTGGGGGACAGACGATTAATTCCCGGTTCAAGTGGTGGGGGACAGATGATTAATTCCCAATTATATCAACAGCTTTATTTTGATATCCCTTTAATTTAAAAAATTAGTAAAAATTTAAACTAATCAATTTATTTTGATATCCCTTTAAACTAATGAAAATTTAAAGAAAATTGTATGGTAAACAAAGATTTAGTACTTTCACGGCTAAAATAATAATAATTATTTTAATAAATTGCATAGAAAAAAAAGTGATTGCACTTTTGCTAGGGAATTTCAAAACTTCAATTGAAATTTAAGTTGATAAGAGCAACTTTATACAAATTGACTGTAACTAGTTTAGCACCCGACACGATGCGCAGATTGGGTATATATATAATAAAAATTAATAATTAATAAAAAAAATTAAAATATTATAATTAATAAAATAAAGGATCACAAAATATAAAATAATGACTCCTTAAAATAATATTTAGTGCAAATAAATTATTAAAATTAGAAACATAATTAATAAAAAATACCAATTTAAAAAATTAAAATTAAAATAAAAATAAAAATTAAAAATATAGTACATGGAAAAATAAAAAAGCTACAAAAATTTAATAAAAAAAATCAAAATTTCAAAATAATTTATCATATTTATAATTACTTTTTATAAGTTAAGAGTGTGAAGTCAAATAGTTATTTTAAACTCAATCCATATAAAATATGAAAAAAATATATAAAAATTCAAAAAATAAAAAATATAACTTAATATAAAATTTACATGCATCAATAAAATTGCTAATAAAAAACCAAGACAAAAATAAAAAATAATAAGAGTCTCACCTATGTAATAAAAGCATTTCATAATATATGCATATAAAATGCAGAAAAAATGAGAAAAACTGAAGACACATGAAGACATGCGTAAGACGGAGCAACTCTATTAATGTAAGATTGTAATGAAACTGCATTCATGACTGCTGACAGAAATTCTTAGATAAAACTTGAACCATGAGTTCACATGTTTGAGATCCAATATGTTCAACCCTTAGCAACACACATGAAAAACTTGCAAAATTTATAATGTTGCTTTTGTTAGGATCGTTTTAGTTATGGTGCTTCATTTTGTATGGCATCTCTTAGCAATCCAAATAGTCGACATATCTCCACTATTATGGATGGAGGTCACCAAATACTGCTTTCTTTTCCTTTGGCAGTAGTGATCTTTAACATTTTTGGTGTTTGATGTTACCATTGTATAATAAACAAAGCAAATTATGATATAAAATGGACACAACATAGCAAGGGGATTTCCCTGTAAAAGGCAATATACGTACTGCAGTTAGCACCATGAGCAGATAAAAGGAAGAGATTTATTGTGACATTCAGAA
Source organism: Mallotus japonicus (assembly GCA_949634005.1). NCBI lineage: Eukaryota > Viridiplantae > Streptophyta > Magnoliopsida > Malpighiales > Euphorbiaceae > Mallotus > Mallotus japonicus. Next base: position 9,576 of record CATIWK010247377.1, read on the forward strand.
GCTGTAAAAGACTCCAAGCTGAAAGAGTAATGAATGTTGACAAAACATAATATGATCCTGAAGAATGACGATAAATCCTTACCCAAAATTATACTCAGTCTTAAAATGACCACAACAATACAAGGTGCTAAAAATGTGCTACATGGAATTGCATACAGACACACGCTTATATCTTTTCTATTATCCTTTGCAACTCATTTTGCAACACTAATATGGGAAATTTGCAGAAAAAAGGTACAATATCCAATGCACTTCATCAGCGTATGGTGAGAATATATCAAGGCAAACTCACTTACAACAATAAATCACAATTAGAAGCAATATCTTTTATAATGCAAGTCCAAAATGATGAGCATTGGTAACTTAATCCACTCTTTTTTCCATCTTCTCTCCTTGGCAGAATTGCAACTAGAATGTTTAGGCTCTGTTTGGTTAACTTGCTTTGTTGGTATCAGCACTTATTATAATTTTGAAAGCAAAAGGAAAACAATGTTTAAATAAAGCACAATATGTAGAAAAAAAAAAAAGAACTTGTGCTTTTATGTAGATATCATGGCATCATAAAACAACATTTTGTTGTTTGCAAACCATGACATAGTCATATTAACTTCTGCTTCTATCTTTGTACTGCTTGTTTCTGTCAGTATCTATAGGTTATGGTTGCCATAATGTGAGCAAAATGGAAGCTCCCCTACTCTACAGACTGGATCTCAAAAAAACTTCCTTGACGATTTCTTAAATTCAAAGACAATGCACAATGAGCAGTGCATAAGATAAAGTATTGGCACTCTCATGCAAGCCGTACATTCCACAAAAAACTTGGGTAAAATTGATCCATGAAGAATTGGCAAAGCTAAATAATGGCTTATTGCTCCAACTCAAACTCATCCCGAATCTGTGAAATTTACAGAATGCTAAACAACATCTTTCTGAGTAAATTTGAGAATAGAATTTTGTAATATACAAAAGAATCTGCAGCATGAGATATAGCTTGTCTATTTTTTCTCAAGTATTTATACTTGTTGTGTTTTCCTATTTTCTTCTTCCTACTGTGCATCAGAGTGCTTTGCCCATTGATGCTTTTGTGCAATGGGTTAGGACCTTTCCACAGCATACATGCGTACAGCAACGTCACAAATTGAAAGTTGGATTCACTAGAAATTATAGCTATATAAATTAAATATGCAATGTTGTAGAGACACAGTGATCATACTTTACAGCAAAAAATATATCCCTTTGGATAACTTTTGTAGTAACTAAATAGAGGCATATATAGCCAAGTCACTTTACATGTGTGTTCTTCTACACACAAGACAAAAGAAAGAAGCAGGTCAAAATAAGTTAGACATGCCCCAATATTGCTGCAAAATGCAAATATTCTCCACTCCAACAGTAAATTAATCAAAGGCGTTGTCTAAGCTAGTTGGTGTATTCACGAGTTCGTGCATAATAATGAACGAGCTAAGAAATTCTCATGGCTGCACAAAATATGTAACACAACAGAAGCAAAATTGAGGAAAGGTACTGATGATAATGTTCTTCTTGATGGAAATTTTGACTCTAAACTCCTCAGCCTCTTTATTAGCAACTTGAACTGATTTGAACCACAAAAATGCCTGCAAACAATTGAGCAAAGCTATGAGGAAACTAATTTCAAACACCAACAAAAGCCAATCAGATAACAATCAAAGATCCAAAACATGCTTGGATTGGGGTTCGGAATTTGGGCACCTGGAGCTCCCTTTACTCGGATAAAACTTACAAAAGGCGTGAAGAGCGGTAACAAAACTGATGAAGCAGAGGCTCATAACAGAACTACAGTAGGATAGACTTGAGTCTCGGTTAATCATCGGAGCACGTTGCTGCTTCCAATTCCTTCGAAGGAGGTGGTAGATGCTGCGGCAGTGGAGGATTCCAACGCGGCGGCGTTTACGTTCGCCAATTGTGGCAGCGGCAGAGTCGCGTGGATCGGACGGGAAGTGGAGGAGATTGAAAGTGAACCTACATGTTACCTTTACAATGAAATTCATTGAACTTTACATATGTGTGACTAGGCTAAGCATGGGTCTTGAAGAACTCGAACCGTTCCGAAAAACCGAACTGAAAATCTTCAGAACCAAAAATTTTCGTTGATCATTTGAATTTCTTCGAACCGAACCGTCCTGAAAGTTTTTATTGGGACGGGTCCGGAGAATTTGAAATCTCCGGATCGAGATCCGTCCCGAACCGCTCTGAATTGTACTGAACCGAAGAACCGAAACTAGAACCGATAATTTAATAGAATTAGAGTTATATACATATATATTATAAAAATTATCATTATATTATAAAGATTTTTGCAATAATTATATTCAATTTATTAATATTGGACATACTAATTTAACATGTAATTTAAAATAATGTCATTTTAATTATTTGATATAAAAAATTTCACTCATCAATCAAATTATGGTAAATCACAAAAATAAATATT
>CATIWK010247431.1:0-15408 GCA_949634005.1 Mallotus japonicus
GCACAAACAAAATTTAAATTAATATTAGAACTAATAAATTTTTTTATTACTGTCAAATAATTTAAATTTTCTCATTTGAAAACATATAATAAATCTTAGTCATTTTTTAATAATATGGAAGTTATATGTAAGTAATTATTATTGGTATTAAAATTATTTTCAAATTTCAAGATATAGTTATATAAAAATAATACAGCAATCGATTGTTTTAAATTATAAATTATATAACATATTTTTTGAACAATAACTATAAATATATTAGTCGCACAAATTTTAAATAATATACATATTTTGATATAATGATTAATAATTTTAATAAATTCAAAATTACAAATTAATTAAAAATAAAAGTGAAAATTTAGAAAGTTATTATAACAATTTTATGTAATAAATTTTTATTAAAATTACATGTATATTTTTAATATATATATTAATAATAATAATTGGAGAAATAAAATATAACATAGAAAATAATTTCTAAACTACACAATTTTTAGATATATATATATATATATATATATATATATATATATATATATATATATATATATATATATATAGAATAAAAAATAATTTCTAATGAAAAAGAAGAGTAAAGAGTAGCATTTTAGATGTAATATAATTAAAGTGATTTATATATAATAAAATAAATTAAAAATAAAATATATTACATTAGTTTTATTTTCTTTAATTTTATTTGAGACTATTAAATTACTATTGGAGTATGTATAATAGTGTTTTAATTAAAAAATAATACTAAAAAACTATAATAAATATTTTATTTTTAATAAAAATTAGAATTTTTAAGAATTTGACACATTAGATTTAGAAAAAGGTCCAATTTTCACCTTGGATTTTTGACCTAGGAGCACATTGGCCCTATGTGTTTTTTTTTTTTTTTTTTGCCCAAACTTCTGTTTTGGAAAGCTAGACATATTGGAACTTTGCTGATTACAATCAAATCCTATAACTTTTTTTAGTACAATCAAGTCCTATAAACTAATAAAAAATTAATTTTAACGGATACTAACAAATTAAATTAATAATTTTTTTTTTAGAAATATATATAACTTAATTATTAAATTTTAAAAGTTTTTCAACCTATAAAATAATTTTTTAAACTTTTTCTTAAATTTTTAAAAATTTTAAATCAAGAGATATAAATTTCAAAAAAATGACCAAATTTATTCGTTAATATAAAAAGAAAATTGATAACTGACCTAAAATTTAATTTTAATAGTTGAATGAAAAAACTTTATTAATCAATTATTGTGTAATTTTTAAAATTATTGTATAGATTTAAAAATTTCAACTAATGAATAAAATTTAAATTTATTTAATAAATAAAATACTAGTGAAAAATGTTATCATGCTCTTATAATTAATATTCAATAAGTTAATAATTCTATCAACTAATATTTTCTTAGACGAATAAAATAATAATTTATTTTAATATTATCTTTAAAGCTATAAAATTTGAATTAATATTAGAGCTAATAAATTTTTTTTTCATCATCAAATAATTGAAATTTTCTCATTTAAAAAAATATAATAGATCTTAGTCATTTTTGAATAATATGTAAGTTATATTTAAGTAATTATTATTGGTATTAAAACTATTTTCAAATTTTAATATATAGTTACAAATAATACAGCAATCATTTTTTTAAAATTATAAAATTACATAACATATTTTTTGAACAATAATTATAAATATATTCAAATAAACTATATATATGGGTAACCATGATTTATTATATTTCATTTACTGTAGTTTATGTGTCCTTTTATTAATTAAATAAAACTTTTATCATGTAGTAATTTGTTTATTCATATTTTTTATTAATTATATAAATATTAAATGAACAATTAAAATTTACATACTTTACTATAAATATTCTAATACAAAAAATAGGGTTACAATATGTTAAAAATGAATATATAAGGGTGAAATGTGAAAACACTTAGGAATTCAGGGCTTCAGAATGTAAGTTTACTAAAATAATAGTAATAAAAGCCACGTCAGGTTGCCTGTATCTAACCGTTTCTAAGAGCTTAACGAAAATCTTCCCGCCCCTCTCAAACCATTTTCCCAGCTGTTGAGTTCTTGATTTCGCTTGCTTTCTTTCTCCATGGCAAGTTGTTCACATCCTCCTCCTCCACCTCCTCCGCCACCGCCTCCGCCACCTTCTCATCAAAACAAAGTCGACAGAGAATTGACTTATATGGAGAAACTAATGGTACAATATATGAAACTTCTTGACTCTACTTTGGAAGAAGAGCTCGTGGAAAGAATGAAGAGCAATCCCCCCGATCCTTGTTTAACTCTATTGGAAAGAAAGGCTACACCGCCAAGTCAAGACAGAATGTTTGCTTCTTAAATCTTTAATTGTTCTTTTTTCATTTGGCAAGTTTGTCTTCTTGAATCTTTAATTAATTTGTTCTTGATTTTGGTTCTCTTTAATTAATCTTTATTGCTGTAGTGGTATAATGATGATGTTTTTGGGGCTCTTGAGGTATCTCAAATTCAACGAAGGTGCAGTGTGGCGCACCATGACTCGTCGGCGCTCGACTGGAATTCCTGAAGAATTACTGGAATGGGGAATCATTGGCGAAGATGACTTTGGAAGTGACCCTGTATCGTCAATGCAATTTCCACAGGCATCGCTGCATGCCGAAAGCAGGTACTTGTTGTTTTCTGGTTTTCAAAGCACTTGTACTCTGTTTTCTTGCCTTAGTACTCTGCTTTACTTTCTTTTCTTTCCTGGCGGAAGCTCTCGACCCACATCGGTTCACCGTCTCCCAGGCACGGTGCCGCCGCTACCACCGCCGCTGCAGCCACCAATTTCCGAAAGCAGGTATTTGCGGTTTCTTCGTTTTCAAAGCACTCGTACTCTATTTTCTTGCCTTAGTACTCTGCTTTACTTCCTTTTCTTTCTTACCGGAAGCTCTCGACCCACATCGGTTCGCCGTCTCCCAGGCACGTTGCTGCCGCTGCCACCACCACCGCTGCAGCCACCCATTGCCGAATGCAGGTATTTGCGGTTTCTTGGTTTTCAAAGCACTTGTACTCTGTTTTCTTGCCTTAGTACTCTGCTTTACTTTGTTTTCTTTTCTACAAAAGCTCTCGACCCACATCGGTTCATCACACACCTGCCAATAACCCTGCAATACCCCGTCGCACCCGCACAGCCACTACAGGTCTTCGCAGAATTGGAATCCCCAGGCGACCACGCACCAGTAGAAATCGACGTTCTCGAAACTATCCGATACACATTGCAGGCTTCTTTGTACTTCCTAGGTTTCTGAATTTCTCTATCTCTGCCAGGAATGCCAGGAGGCCCAGAAATCCTAGAGTGGCGATTGATTGAGAAGGTATGTTCTGTTTTCAAGTTTTTGCATTTGGCATGATCATAAAATTCAACTATACAATTTTATTTTTTTTTTTAAATTTAGTTTAGTAATTGAAGGTCACAGTTTAACTCCTCAGACTGCCAACTAATGTACATACAATAATGCAGGTTCTTGTAAAGCTAAAGGATGTTGCTGACAGAATTGCATTGGCCAAGTTAATATCACCTAAACCAATTGTTACTTGAACCTGTTCAGTTCATTTGCTGCTTCAGTTTAGAGTTTAGCTGTAGCTGCTACTCTTTTGATACGATTGTTTGGACCAAGTGCCAAAGTTTCTGATGTCTTTTTTCCAACTACCAAAGTTTCTGATATCTTTTTTCCAACTGCCAAAGTTTCTGAACTACTGTAAATTGGCCCTTTTGGCTATTCTTTTTGTAATGTTAGCTCTTGACAATTTTAAACATAGACAGGACAAGCCCTGAGTTTTCCATTTTTTTGAGCAATTTTTACGAGCAAATGCTTTTTCAGTTCTTCTTTCTCATAATCCTGTTTCATTATGTCCACGTAAGGGTATGGATTTCTCTCCAAACATCTTCATACTCTTGTTTGTAAAAGGGATAGATTTGCTCGGTCATGTACTTACGAGTGCAAGGATAAGTGGTAGCGAACTGACCTTTGGTGGAGGGTGTAGATTTCTAGGTCCTGTAAGGAAGAACCCATCTGGGCTTTGATATTATCAGGTGAATAGATGAAGCCGTCGTTGATGGCGTTCAATTGTCCATTAGTAGGAGAAACAGACCGAGCTGAAAGAGAAAGGAGAAAGGTTTGAACACCATGCAATTCTTCCAATATTTCGTGAAAGGAATTTAACTGGATCATGAACTTTTCATCATTTATTTGTGCTTTGTTAAACTATCAGTGGGTGTAATAAATCTATCTAATCTCACCTGCTAATGCTAATGCTAGTTTATTGAGATGAGCATAGGCATAACATCCTCGACATATCAAAAGTTCAAAAATACGACTCGCTAGATGATAGGTAGCAAATTACCCGACAAAAGTAACTTAAAGCGCTAGAATAAGGCTAGCAGTCAAGCCTTCGCCCCCAAAAAAAAAAAAAACAAGTAAAATTTCGACAGTACTTAAGAGCCTTTGAGAAGCACTAATAACTTAATCACAAATGACAAATTTTGTAATGCTACGCTGACTTCCGCTTCCACATCCGCATGTAAGCCTTTTGATGATGTCGAATATCATCACCTTCCCAATCTGGAAAGTGTTCAGGAAGCAAGGCCATGCGGTCGCAAATGGGGCATAGGTTCTTCTTCAAAAGCCACTTCTTTATGCAATCTGCATGATACTCATGTTCACAATAATATAACATGGCTACCTTATCTTGATTCTTAAAATCTTCCTGTTTAACAACAAAAGGCCAAATTCCACAACCCACAATTTAGTAGCATAAAAAGATAAGAATGGTTAAACAAAAAACAAGTTAAACTAAATTTTAATGTTTCATATTTCTTTTTCTTTTGTTAACAAATTCTATTGTTAGTCCTTTCCATCTAGCAAGGTTAATATTGATGATGGGGTGCTATCAGCTGCCACCTTTAACCCAAAGGACAGACATAGCATTTTATGACATGACAAAACGCAATAGCAAGATAAGCCTGCTCTTACTGACCTAGTCAACATAATTTTTTTCCAGCAAATTATTAGGACTGCTTGCAAACCTCTTCTTCTTCTAGTTCAGGAAAAAACAACTCATTTCTTTTTCCCAAAACCTTAAGTTTGCAGCCACCTTCCCCTGTATGAAGATGAATGGATTAAAATGTCCATTGAGGGATATCCTCAGGGTCTTAGTCCAATAGAAAATTAAGAAAAAAAAAATACGACTGCCATTAGTGGAGAAAAGGCTTCCCATTTTCATTCACCAACGATGTAACAAAGAGCATTTGTTCAAGTCTCTAAAAAAATTGCAACCTCAGAATCTCCACTTTGCACTCTTAGTTCTACAATATTTAAACATCCGCATTATTATTTCTGTATAATATTTAAAATTTGGAACTAAATTTCATCAATGAAATGAAGGGGTCAATTATGAGATATTGTCGGTTTACTGATGTTGGTGGAAACAGATAGGGATGGTTGGGGTTATGCCACAATAAAAGGTCCAGGTCTGACTAGGATGCAACACCGAAGTAGAAGAGGAAACAAAGATCACCTTCTAAATAAGCTGTGCATTAGAGCCAGTCTGCCTCTTTTTAGAAAGCCAAGACAGATGGCGAGCTTTTCCAAAATTAACACCACTCGTTAGATGAGAAAGAATAAATTTCCCTTTGAAGTGTTGCTATTACAAATACCAATATATATATATATATATGTAACTCAATGCTCAACACGATACCACAATATGCGTAAGATACAAAATGTTTTTTGTTTCCACAGGTATTTGCTCGAGTATGGAGGAACAACATTACTTACCAAGCAAATGTTGCAAGTTTCTGGAACTTGAGTCATGCTTGCCAAAGGATCAGAAGAATCTGGGAGAGTTATGGGAGGCACGACATAGTCTCTAGTCCACATGCGTCTGTTGATGGAATTTTCTGACAGAGCAGATTGCTCACACTGAATAGAATACTCAATAATCCGACCTACCTACAAGAAAGACAAAATGCTAATAATTGAATAGTCCAAAAGGGGAGGAGAGAAAGAAGTGAAAAAAAAAAAAAAAGGCAGCAGCAGAGTCAAGGTTTCAGAAACTTTTGGTTACCTCATCATCAGTCATGTGGAACAAATTGTTGGAGAGTTTGAAGCATGATATCATCCCTTGCATAGTCAATAACTCCTTCTGAGAGGAACAAGTCCTGAACAAGTTATAATAAGGAGGGGTTTTTTTACGTTTATCCTGTTTGCATCCGATCCAATCCAATCCGATAGAAGCAAGCCCACAAACACACACACACATACAAGGAAAAAATCATCATCAGTTGGCTGCTTCAACCAAATCGTATAGTCCATAACAGAAGAGAACATAATCTATTAAAAAAATAAAAAGGTATTTTTTCTTTTACTCGAAGTTTTAGAAGATTGTTGTAAAAGGTATCGAAATTCTCATTCTTCTGGTCCTGATGAATGTGCAAACCATCATTGCTTGTGCTTGCACCTGCACCGGCACCGGCACCCTCTTCTGAACAGTCGCCAATATCATCAGCCTTCTTCTTCTTCTTCTTCTTAAAAGTAAGAATGATCTTCTTCTTCTTCTTCTTCTTAGAAGTAAGAATGACCCATTTACCTGTTCAAATCAAGTATATCAAAATAATTACAATTATACTACCTTAAACAACATCTCCATCTATCAAAGGCATTGTATATACCAAATTCAGATCAATTACAGTTAAAAAATTTCAACATTAAAGACCAATGATGGATAATATATGATACCAAACTCAAATCAATTACAATAAAAAAATTCCAAAATTAAAAACAATGCATGGCTGATAAATGACACCAAATGATCAATTACAATCAAAAAATTTCAAACGTAAATGTTGGCTGATATACGAGGAAAAAATAAACAAATGATGGCTTAATAAAAAAAAAAAAAAAGAAAGAAAATCTCACCACGCGATCGCTTCATCATGATGATGATGCCTCCTCTTCCACTGAACCTTTCTCAAACTTCTCCTCTCGTCTGCTGCTTATATATACTCATCTCATGCATTCCCATTCACCAGCCCAATTTTAATTTTTTTTTTTAAAATACTAAAACAAATTCCGTGATAATCTCAACAACAAGATATACCTCATCACATAAGGTTAATATTACATTTTTGTTTGATGTATTATTTATTTATTTTAATAATGATGGGATATCGATGATATCTTTTTGTTTTCAGGAAAAAATCTTCATTAATGATAAATTATAGTAGTGGTTAAAATATATAAAAACAAAATTGATTTATTACTCCAGTTACATTAATGTTGCCCTCCGATTGATAGTGTGATAAATCCCAATTTGACAGTATGGTAAATCCCACCCATTTCTCCACATAATTGACCCATATCTGAGACCAAGAGTATCATCAATGTTCATGCCAGCAAGCTATATCGACGATAACAGAATTTCATTAATCGTAAAGCAGCTCGAAATAAATTAGGGCAACGTCTAATGAAATAGTTTGATCTCATAAGTAATCACAAGTTCACATCTTCATAGCAAAAACAACATCCTTGATCTTAAAAGGTTCACCACAACATGTAGCCAAATGCATAAATCAAAAGAAACTTGGGCAGACTGGTCCCTTGGAAAGTCCAACACGTACTTCCATCCCATGATGCATGTCCGGTGTCCTGATAGTTTCAGATTCACGAGGATCTGCAAGCAAAGAACTTCAATCAGTTATATCCAGAGGCAGTAAACCAAGTAAGGTTAATTGTTCATTTGATGGTGAGGGTTAGTTGTTAAACATGCATATGTAGAGGACCAACTCAAGGAAAGTTTACAAAAAGTATGCCTTGTGTTTAAATTTGTTATTAACAATTAAAAGCTGGCTACTGTGTGAAGTATAAACTGTAAAACAAAGCTAGAAATTAAAGCTCCAACATGAGATAAGCCAGCTCAAACTTTAGTACTCTGTTAAGAAAATCATACTTCAACTAAATGAAAACATATGAAATCCTTATTATTATACTTGTCATAAAAAAAAATAATAAATAATAAAAAAAACAAAAAGACTTCCACATTCTAGACTTGAGAAAACTCAAAATCTCTAAAATCATCACTCACATTATAAAAGCGACTAGCAGTTTGTTGACATTGAAAATTTGAAATTATGTCAATCGAAGAATTCTATCAACCCATACTCTAAGAAAAATCTTTCCTCAATGACAAGTTGTAAAAATGGAAAAGAATTAAAAAAAAAAAAAAAAAAAGAGGAAGAAGAAAGATTATCAACTCAAGTTCTGCCAATTACAAACATTTGACTAACTGATTTTTTTTCTGTTATTTGGCAGACGTGGTAGCTAAACAACCAAGAAGACAATGCTTAACACATAAATCTCCAAGAGCAATAGCATAATCTGGCCTTATGTCTTATGACTTGTACTAAGAAGGACAGAATCGGTTGATGTTGTAAAATTGAAGTGTCATATCAAAAATTTTGACCAATTGTAAATAAAAACAGGTAACTTTTAACAGAACAAGTCAAATTTTAAAGCCATCTTATTTGGTAGTCAGGTAGAACTATTTACCATTTAAATAATCCTCAAAGCCAAACTCATCCAAGCTTCCTGTAAGAGCTTCAAGTCCAAGCATTGAAGATGGAATTGGTCCTGGTGGCCTCTGAAATCTACCAAATTATACAAAGAAAAGTTGAAGCATCAAGACAGCAGCATTCTCTGATATAATGCCAAACTGAGAACGATACATTACATACCAAGGAAGAAACGCAAGAAAATGCACTCTTTATCAATATGATATTCATGTAAAGTATGAGCAGAACATGCACATATGAAAAAACCTCCATCAAGGAAAAAGAAACCAACAATGATCGAGCATTCAAACAAGAAGGTGATCTATAGATTTCATATTTCCAGGGCATGGAGACCTTTACAAAAAAAAAAAAAAAATTAAAAAATTATTGCAGGCAAGTTATGTATGAGCCTAGTCTTTGATCTTAGTCACCGAGGCGTAAAAATTCTTAAACATAGGCTCCGTATGTTTGCGGAAAATATTTTCCTATTTTTTCTTATTTTCCAGTATTTAGATTATCTAAAGAAAATAAGTCAAAGAAAAATAATGTACCGGTCAAAAGAAAAATTACTTTAAAACAAGGGAAAATGATTTCCTATTTTAAGGATGAGAAAACATTTTTCAATACTTTTTCCAATGTCTTCTCCCCTCATTTATTGCCTTCCCTTTTATTTTTAATGTCTTCTCTCCTCTTTTCCAATTCATTATGTTGAACAAGAAATTCATAACAACAGAGACAAAAGCATAAATATACCAACATTCAAACGTTGCTTCCAAACTAAAATTAGACACCAAATGCTAGTGTGCCACAAAACCCTAATTCACAGAAAGAAAGCAAACCGAACCAAAACCAAACATAAACCAATTTTACCTAGAAAGAATCTCCCTCTCAAAGTCCATCTTCAAAGGAAAAGCCGATCCATAGGTGTCTGATAGGGTTTTTGACTTCTCTTCTTGCATTTTTATCGCCTAAATCCAATTATTAAAAAAAAAAAAGCTCAAATTCAGCTTCAATCGCGCAAGTATCGAAATTAGCGGTTTTATCCAATTTCTTGTAGAAACAGAAACTAAAACACATAATTATCAAACAAAAATTGAAAAAAAAATCACGAAAAAAAAAAAGTCTTACAGATTGATAGGCGGATTGGAGAGGGTGAAATTCAAGAATATCACTTTTGACGCCGTGAATGCCGAATCGGAGAGCGTCGTTTTGAACTCCTCCAGTCTCATGCGCGATTGTGTTTGGTGCCTCCATTTTCTTCTTCTTCTTCTTCTCGAAAAGATTTCTTGTTTTTTTTCTAGCTCTTCTGTCTGTTGCTTTTATTGTTGCTCTCTGCAACTGACTTTATTAACAAGCCAAGACGGAATAATAACGTAAACGGTCCTAATGTTAAGTCCTTTTTACAGTTACGTTGTAAAATATAATTTGTTTTACATTCAAATCCTCCTCCTTTTTTTTTATTATTTACATTCTTAAAAATAATTTAATAATTGGTTAAAATTATATCAAAATAAAAATAATATTTTGGATTAAAATATATTCTTTAAATTTTATTATATTTACATATTCAATTTTTTTATTTTAGTTTAAATTGAAATTTGTAATTTTAGAAAATAATTATATGAACAAACTAAAATGCTTAATTTTATTGACCAGAAATACAAAGGTTGACCCCAATAAGAGTACATAATTAATTATAACATTTCTTGCGACAAAAAGTTCCAATATAAAATATTTTTGTTAATAACCACCGATAACAAATGTTCTTATTCTATGGTGGTAAAAATAAAATAAAACAAAAGTATCTAAAAATAAAAATTATCCAAGAATTTTCCAGAGTTTTAATAACTAATGCCGGAAGAATCATAATAAATCATAATTGTTAAATATATAAATTTCACTTTTGTATAAACATTTGTAATTATTCAACCGAATTTTTTTTAAACGAAAGTAATATAAAATTGTATGAATATCAAAACTGTACAAGGAAAAATTGGCGATTTTACATATTTCACAAAAAATAATAGAATAATGTAATGGTAAATTGAAACTATGTAAGAGTTGCATTTCAATATTTAATTTTTGTGGTCCTCCCTTTGTAGCCTAGGGGTTCAGTGATAGACATTGTAAGGTGATGTCATAGATTCGATTCCCCACTCCCCTTGACCTCCTAGTTGTTTAAAAAAATTGCCATCCACAAGTACATCATTCACCTCCTAGTTGTTCAAAAAAATTGCCATCCACAAGTACATCTTTCATCTTTTTAATCACATTTGCTGGAAACCAATGAATTAACAATCTCCATTTGCTAATTGTCTTTTCATGATTAGGAAAAAAATTGCATATTTTAATTATATAATATCATTAAGCCCTATCTCCACAAGCAAGAAAAATCAGTATGCACAACCTGGGAAATATATAGCATGAATCCACTCCAATGTAACTCAAGATTAGATCAATCATCACTTTCCCATTATTAAACATAATTTTTAAATTATTACGTGAGGTTTTTTAATCTTTTAACAAGAACAAGCTCTGTGGTTCGCACGCCGTAAGAATACACCTCTAGGTCAATAATCATTTTCTGTGGATACACATTGTGAGCTTATTCTGATGGGTTTCTGGTAGCATCTCCTTTTGGATGGAGAGGAGTAACTGTTGCAAGCACAACAAAACCACCTAGAACAACGATCAAGACGCCTAATGAGTTTACCAGCAAAGCTTCAATAGAATAGCGCGTTATCACCTTGTTGGTTTGGAGGAATGTGAGTTTTTCTAATATGCCTGTAGTAGCAGTAGCAACAGCAAGGGCATAAATATAGATCCCAAAGAATACGTGCCATGGCAGCAAGGTGGCTCTGCTATTTCTTGAACCACCTGGGTACCAGAATGTTACAAATCCAGCAGCGAACTGTGAAACAATTTATGGAAAATTAGTCAGCTTCAAAGAAAAAGATAAAGAAATTATAGGGTCATGAAAAGAGACGGAAATATGCAAAATACCTGGATGCCAAATAGGAAAAGGCAAGCTAGACCCAGCCAAGAATGCAAGCTATAAAAATTATCAATGCCCTTATCATTGTGGAATTTCAAAGCAGCCCACACTCCAATCAAGCTTAAACAAAAAGCAATCAACTGAAATGTAAGATGAACTAATTTTTTGAAGCTTTTTGTTCCTGGAACAGTCTTGTAGGCAAGCATGGCTGCAAAAATCCATAACCAACATTTAAAACAATATTCAGAAATAATAGCATAGCGTCATATAACTAGTTCAATAAAACATGTCCACAGATCAACAATAGATGATAAGATACTAATTGCCAAATATCATACTTAACAAGCACATACTTTACAGTCAGACAATATATTTTACAACTCACTCATTTCCTCTGATGGATAGACTTCAATGAGGTGCATATTGGCATGGTAATGCCCCAAAAGTTATTATGATTTTATCCTGGATATCGTATTCTTTCCCTTAAATCAAACAGATAACATGACATCATCTCAAAAAGAAAACAACATATAACAAGACATGATTTTACATAAGGGCACAGTGAGGATTACATCCCAATGAAGCAAAGTCATAAATCCATCAGAAAAACATTCACACATTTCAACTCTATCAAATAGCACATCTCTAGTATGATGCATAAAGCCTTTTCAGTTTTATGAATCAGTATTAAGCTGGAGAAGCATCAAAGAATCAAACACCCATGTAGATACGCAAAATAAGTGCCAGGTCCAACAGAAATTTATTTTGTTTGTCCATTACCGTATTAAACAGTACTATAAGGATGAAAAATGGCCATGCAATCTGAGGAGTCTATGGCCTCCAAGGTGCATTAGGCTGACCGCAGACAAGATTGCACGAGTATAAACATAGCTACATAGTGAATGTTCAGGATTAGTACATGCAATATAGTTGAAATCTAAGTACAAATAGTGTAACAAAATTTCATTGATCCCTCTACAAAATTGTTATGATCAACTTATTTGCCATAAGGAATTCACAGGTAAAAGAACTTACTAGTAAAGAAAACAAAACTACAAAACATGTTTTTTTCTATTCTTGCAACATCATAACTCATAACCTTCAAGAAAAAGAAATGTTGTGGCACTCAATAGTCTTTAAAGCCTTACATATCTTAACATCTTATATAATCTAAAATCATAAACACAACCATATTTACCTTCACCATTCATGAGAATGAGCCCAATCACCATCAGAACAGGATGGACCTATAAAAGAAAAGTCAAACACAAAAACCCATATGAAGAATTCACAATACAAAACTGATACTAATTCAAAAATGAGAAATTAATGCCAGTTCTTGAACTAAAAACAGGAGCTTTAACAAACAGAATGAAAAGAAAAATGGGAACTTTGACATTACATTAAAGATGAGATCTTTGTTATCAGATGCAAGAGCCAAACCTCCCCTGTAATGCACATTCCAAGTGAATACAAGAACAGTTACTACAACACCAATGAGCCTAATTATGGGGAAAATTGGGAATTTAATTACTGGGACTGCCATTGCTGATGCCAAGTGTAACTGCTGCCAGAAAACAGAGAAAAAGGGAGGGAAGAAATTAATGAGTGGAGAATTTGTTGTTTTAGGGTTTTATGGTTGTTGAGATTTGGGGGATAAAGATTTGTGCTCTGATGATGATTGACTTGAATTTAGGTTTTTGGATCTGTTCTGTTCTGTGCTTTTCTTCTATTTTTTTTATTTTTTTATTTTTTTTGCAACATCAAGCAAGCTAAGACAAATAAAATTCCAAACTTTGTGCCAGATCACTCGAATATTTCGGAGTGCAATCCACGCCTGCTGCGCTGCGTTTTGACTTTTTTTTTTGTTGCATTCTGGACTCAGATTATTTTTTATTTTTTTTTTATATTTATTCACGATGATAGTAAAAAAAAATTGTAAATTGAATATTTTTGTAATTTTATATATGATATTTTAATTTTTGTATTATTATTATTATATGTTCTTTTTATTTTACTTTTTTTTTCAAACATTTATATCCAAAATTCAATAAGTTATAACTAATCTCATTCGATTTGAATAGGTTAAAGTCTTTCAAAAATTAATTTAATGTGAATTCATATACTAAATTCAAACTCAAAACATCTATTGAGCAAAAACAACTCCTACCACTTTTTTTTTAATAAAGATACTTTATGTTTTTTTATTATTTATATGATTCTAACTTTTTTAATTTAACTAAAAAAGTTTATAAAGGGTAATATTAAGTGATTGTTCACAACATTTTATGAAAATTTAAAAGTTTGTATATTTAAATTTGTTAGATTGTCAAGTTTTAAAGTGGGGTTAGATTTAAAAAATTAAAAAATTGGATTAAATTTGTAAAATTTTAAAGTTTGGTATAAATTTAATTTTTGTACTAATATTGAAAAGGTTGTAAATTTTGACACCAATATGCTATATATATATATATTTGATACATTTTTTATTTTCATTGACAAATAAATTATCAAATACTTAAATATAAAACATTTATAATATTTATTAATTCACCATTATTTGTGATGTATATTGATAACAAAAGAAAATCTTGTAATATATATTAATGCTTATCGTGAGTGTTTTTTATTAATGTTTATGATTTAATTTTAAATATATTAAATCTATATAAGGATAAATAATAAAAGGAAAAATTACAAATTTGGTATCTCAACTTTTATGGTTTTTCTATTTGAGTGTTTGAACTTTTTTTTTTTTTTTTTTGCAATTAAGTGTCTAAACTTTAGAAAAGCATACCAATATAGTATCTCCGGCAGATTTAATGTTGACGGGGTGCTGACTCAGATAAAACATGATCCACATTTATCCTAGTTATTGGTCATGTCATGTGCCACATATATTGCATTATTTAAAGGACAAAATTAACCTTATTAAAGATTATGAATTGATAAAAATAACCTCAACATTAACCTCAACATTAAGGGTAATTTTATCCTTTAAATAATGCAACACATGTGGCAAATGACATGGTTAATGACTGGGATAAAAGTGGATCCAGTTTGATCTGACTGAGCACCCAGTCAACATTAAATCAGTCAGAGACACTACATTTGTATGCTTTTCTAAAGTTCAGACACTTAATTGCAAAAAAAAAAAAAAGTTCAGACACTTAAATAGAAAAATCACAAAAGTTGAGACACCGAATTTGTAATTTTTCCATAATAAAATCATTCAAAAAAATTTAATCTTAGTAAATTTACCAAAAAATTATCATAATTTTGACTTGTTGACATTTATTATTAACCAGCAAAAGTGAATCACATATACAAACCTAAATAATTTATACCAACTCCAACCCTCCTTCACCAACAAGTTTGTACCATAGGAAAAGCAGATCATGTGAATTCCTTCATATTCTATCTTACGAACGTGAAATTTCAGCATGAAATTTAATAACAAAGGCTTTGTTTGATCCACTTTTATGCATATTCTGGCAAATATCCCTTTGGTAACTGTTCTTGTTGTCTCGTCAACCCGGATTGATCTGCCGATTTTATCTCCAACCTTCATTAAAAATTTCTTATCAAAATACTTTATAGGCAAGCATGGAAATCTAACCCATACCAAAAAACAAAATCGAGGTGCCATTGTCTAACAGTAAGATAATGGTTTGCCACCATCCATGAACCCTCGAACAAAGCATAATCGTAGTCTTCCTTTAAAGCAAACTTGACAAGAAAGAAATGATTCTCAATGGCAATTACTTCAATGGTCGCCTTGGGGTTCTACAATTCTTTTACCCT
>CATIWK010247444.1:0-12260 GCA_949634005.1 Mallotus japonicus
TTACCTCCATTGCTCAGCAGGCCAATTCCAGAAGAGGTCTTATACTTATATCTCTCTATTGGGAATGAGTTAATCACTTCAATGTTAGTCCGAGAAGAAGGAAGTTAACAAAATTCGGTATACTATGTCAGCAAGATGCTCAGAAGCTCGGAGATCTGATACCCGAAATTGGATAAACTATCCATGATGGTCGTCCATACATCCAAGAAGCTCAGACAGTACTTTCAATCTCATTCAATTATTGTTAAAACCAACTTCCCTTTGTGAAAAATTCTCTAAAGGCCTAAGACTTCAAGTCGACTTGTCCAATGGTCAGTTCAACTAGGTGAGTTCAACATTAGTTATGAGCCTAGGCAACAAATAAAAGCTCAGGCATTAGTAGATTTCATTTAAGAGATGACGGTCGAGGAAGTAGTCTCTCTATCTTATCCAGAATGGAAACTGTACATCGATGGAGCATCTGGAGCACAGGGATCTGGAGCAAGAGTAATACTGATTGGTCCAAACAATGTTCAAATCAAATATACAATCCAGATCAAATATAATACTACGAACAACGCAACTGAGTATGAAGCACTACTTACGGGACTCAGGTTAGCAATAGAGGTCAAAGCTAAGCATCTCAAAATTTATTCTGATTCTCAATTGGTGGTTAATCAAGTCAAAGGAACTTATCAAGTCAAAGAGCCAAGCATGATAAATTATGCAGAAAAGGCATGATAGCTCCTAAAAAAGCTTGAACAGAAAGGGGGACAATGGGAAATCATGCAAATCTCTATAAGTGAAAATATAGAAGCAGATTCATTAGCAAAAGCAGCATCAAAAGATAGCCAGGAATTTAGAGAGCTTGAGCTAACCTTGCAATTAATCAAACATAGTATTGAGGAACTGAAAACGATGAATACACAGAAAGTGGCAGAATGGATGAAACCAATCATTCAATATCTAGATCAAGGTATCTTGTCCCAAGACAAACTCAAAGCTTGAAAACTGAAACTCAGAGCTGGCCATTACTCTTTGCATAATGGTGAATTATACAGAAGGTCTTTGTCTCATCCATGGTCAAAATATATATCCCTAGAAGAAGGAAACTACGTACTAAGGAAAATCCATAAAGGAATATGTGGAGCTCATGAAGCACAAAGCTCGCTGGTTTGAAAAGCATTATTATAAGGATACTATTGGTCAGACATGTCCAAAGACGTACTGCAACTTGTTCGAAAGTGCCCCAAGTGCCAACAGTTTACACGCTTAACTCATAAGCCTTCCAACACTCAGCATCCAATTGGAAGTCCATGGCCTTTTGCTATCTAGGGAATGGATATTCTAGGTCCATTTCCAATCTCAACATCTCAGAAGAAGTTTTTAATTGTAGCTATTGACCACTTCATGAAATGGGTAGAAGTAGAAGCTACTCTAACCATCACATAAGCTCGGATCCAACACTTCTTTTGGAAGGAAGTTACCTGCAGATTTGGCATACCTTATACTTTGATCATGGATAATGGAAAGTAGTTTGACAGCAACAAGTTCATAACATTCTGCTCAGGTATAGGCAACAAACTCAAATTCACCTCAGTAGCTCATCCTCAGACAAATGGGCAAACAGAGGTCACTAACACAATCATCATGTAAGGATTAAAAAAGAGGCTGGATGAGAAGAAAGGAAACTGGGTAGAAGAGCTCAATAACATGATCTGGGCATACAGAACAACTCCCAGAAGTTCAATAGGAGAAACACCCTTCAGGTTAACATACGGGATGGATGCAGTAATATCTGTAGAAGTCGGATCGTCGAGCTACCGAGTAACAAGAGAGTTAGATCCGGACATCAACAATCTTAATGCTCGAATATGCTTAGACTTACTTGAAGGAAGGAGAGAACAAGCATCCATTGTCTCAGAAGATCAAAAGTTGAGAGTTATTAGGTATCATAACAGGCATGTCCGACCCAGACAATTCAAGGTTAGAGACTTTGTACTAAGGAGAGCAGACATCAGCAAAGGTAGTTCTAGAACCGAGAAACTCGGACCTAATTGGGAAGGCCCTTATCAAGTGATAGAGAAAACTACTAAGGGTACATAAGATTAAAGATGCACAAGGAAAAGAGTTGCCTTGATTTTGGAACTCAGATAGCTTACGAAAGTATTATCAGTAAATAAATTGTACTCAAAGAAAATTTTGATGAAATAAAAGAGCTCTTTCATTGATTTTTTAATGTCATTACACCAACAAAAAAAAGAAAAAACATTTAAGTATTAGCCTCAGACTCAGGAGGCACTATCCCTTCAGAAGGTTGAGAATCCACATTCTCTAACACTTGATTTTCAGAAAGTTCAGCAGATGACACAACTCGAAGCATTGCTTTTTCCCGGTAGCCTTAGGATCAGCAAGATCAGAGGAGGACTTCTCAGTAATATTAGCCTTCTTCCCGGTAGCCACTGACTCTTTTTATAGCTTAGAAACAGACTTGCTAGCTTTATCCTCCTCAAAAGCCAATTTGGCCAGATTATGAGGTGTAATCTTGTCAAGCTCAGAGAAGTCCAGATCTGCATTCTAAGCGAGCAGCATCCTCTTACATTTAGATTTATAAGCTTTAAGAAATCCCCCAGCATTTTCTAATAAGTTATCATATTATTATTCTGGGATTTCTTTTATTCAGTCAGCTCTTTCTTTAGAAGCTCAAGCTTGGAGTCTTGCTCCTCTATTCTTCCAACAAGCCGAGCTTGTGAATCTTCGATCTCTCAGATCTTCTTCTAACAAGACTCAACCTCAGACTTAGCTTTGGCATGCTCGGTCTCCTCAAGTTCCAATGCCCGTTTGGTGGCATTCAGCTTCTTATTATAATCGATGGCAATTGTACCAATCTCCGCCTCCTTAAAATTATATTCACTTTGGAGAATGAAGTGCTCATGCTTCGCCAGAAGCAAGCCTTGAGCTATCTAAAGAAAATAAAGACGATCAGTACAGAACTTCTATAATCAAACATAAAATCAAGCTCTGGCAAAGTTACCTCTAGAGCATGGCAAATCAGAGAATTATAGAGCTCGCCTCTTCTTACGTCTTGCCACCTCTGAACATCCTCTGGCAAGCACAGAGACTCAGCATATTGATCTCAAACTTGTGGGTTTAGGACACTCGGAGGACTCATCTTACTGAGAATCCACGACTTCACATCCGAACATCTAGGAAGTTTCGGACGCTTGACGAAAACACCCTCAGCGAGCTCTTCTTCATCATCTATCTCCTTTCCTTAGGAATGCTTCTTGGAAGGCCTGATAGTATTTTTCTAAATAAGAGGCACCTCGGAGTCCTCATCGACTTCAACCTGAAGACTAACATGAGTCTCAGTAGGCTCTTGCTCCTGAATAGGCTCAGTGTTTATCTGAGCATCCTCTTGCTCATCATTTGAGATGAATATTCTATCCACAAAGGTAAAAAAGTCAACCATCTACATGAAAAGGAAAAAGCAAAGTCAGAATAATACTTTTAAGAAGCTCAGAACTTATCAGCAACAAGTTTTTTCCCAGGGTAGATTCTCCGGAGATATTGCCGAGAATTATTCTCAGCAGAGGTACCCTTAACGATAGTCTATTCGTGAAGCTGGCGCACCAGATTGCTATCTTCTTTAGATAACCTCAGAAGCTGCTGTACTTTATGACATTCATCCACCCACATACGTTGGATATTGGTAAAATCATGGGGATGTTCAATAATAAAAAAACTTATGCCTCTAAGACTTCTATAAGTTCAGAAGCTTGACAAAAATATTATTATTCGAAGTAGCAGATAGGGAGAAGACCACTTCTTCCTTTTTCTTATTTAAACTATACATAAATTGGAACACTTCTAAATCTAGCTCCCTATTTTCCCTATGTACAAGTTCTAAGTATCCTGTCAGAATCTTACAGCTATTAGGATGGAGTTGTCCGGGGGCTATGTTAAACCTATTCAAGAATGCCTTCACAAAAGGGTTTATAGGAAACTTTAAACCCCCCTCTAACTGGTTGGCATACACAACCATCTTCACTTCATCGATAAAGGGTTCATGAGCCTTAAAATCTTTCCTTACAATATATAATGCAAACTCTCTAGGAATGCTATGTCTCCTCCTATACCATTTCAGCATACTCTTATCTACCCTAGATTCAAACAAATCTGATTTCACTTGCTCTCTTGGAGCCATTATGTTTACAAGAAGGAGAAGTGCATAATATATTAAAAAGGCAAAGGTTTTTCACCTGGAAAATCAAGCAACGCTTCTTCAAAGACTAGCACACAATAATAAACTCACTAGCAGGTGATTGGAACAAGTCAAAGAAATGGCAAAGGCACTGGGCAGAAAGGAAAAATTAAAGAAAAAGAAAATACACAACAACATAGCAGTAGGAAAACAAATGGTACCTACGCCTCAACTCTCAATTTATAAACCTAAAAGAAGGTTCCAGAAAGACTCGGATTACCCTACCAAATGGGTACTTAAAACAACAATCACAGGGGTACAATCATCATAATACCTCCATATCAACAGTCATCATTAACGTAATTATCAATAGTGCTGTCTTTTCAACTGACGTGATTCTTTAGCTATCACAACGACGTTATGAAATGTCTCCTCCTCTGACACAAATAGCTTTAATAATTTGAAATTTAAAATCTCAAAAGACGTAATCATTCAATGCCGAATCACTTCTCCAGACCTCATATCGCTTCTAAGGTACCGATCATCAAAAGTCTAGTGACTGAAGCTGGCACCCTCAGGTCGCTTTTAAGTTACTGAGATTAAGTCTCAGGTCGCTTCTAAGGAACCGAGCATCAAAAGTCTAGTGACTGAAGCTAGCACCCTTAGGTCGCTTCTAAGGTACTGAGGTTAAGTCTCGGGTCGCTTCTAAGGTACTGAGGTTAAGTCTCGGGTCGCTTCTAAGGTACCGAGCATCAAAAGTCCAGTGACTAAAGCTGGCACCCTCAGGTCACTTTTATAGTACTGAGGTTTGGTACTAGGGCCGCGTTTCTAAAACACCGAGATCTAAGTCCAGTGACTGAAGTTGGCACCCTCAGGTCGCTTCTACAGTACTAGGTTCACTCTCAAAACCCCAGTATTAGCTAGTCCCATTCTGCGTGTTGCCATAACATTAGTGGGTTAATCCCTCGGGACGTTTCATTAACATCGAGCTTCTATAAGGTCCAGCTGGCATTATTTAGCTATGACATCATTCCAAGACTCGGTACCGAGCATCTTCAACGCCAGTGACTGAGGCTGGCCACCTCAGCTCACCATTCAGCATCAGATCAACATTTCTAGCATAAGACTTCATAACTCCGAGTTATTGACATTATTCATCCAGACACTCGGACATAAATATCCGAATAAAGTTTCGGGGGGGACTCTTGATACCCCACAGGTATATTCCTATTCTAAATGTCAATTATTTTCCTTAATAATAGTAACTTGTAGAGAAAGGAAGATCAGTCCAAAGAGGAAGAAGAGACCCGAATCAAGAAGTAACTCCTCCTAAAGACACAAGTCCTACATGAAAGAGAAGTCATTTTCCTCTCAGGTTTGAGCATCCTACTCTCTATAAATACTCCTCACCTCTCCATACATTATTCATTCTATTTTCTTAACTCTTATTCTCTAGATTTCTCTCTCTAGATTTCTCTCTCTACTCTCTCTGACTTAAGCATCGGAGGGTTTGTGGAGGAAATCCCACATCTCACCTTACCCTGTTGTTGATTGCTTGATCGTAGGATTCGGAGGTTTCGGAAATCAAGTTATCAACAATTTTTTGAGTACAATTTTGATTTCTAATTTTATATATGGAAAATATCAATTTTTAGAAAATTTTCTTCCTTATAAGATTTATTCGGCTTGATATAAATTGATTAAATCATTTGTAACTATGGTAGTTTTAAAAATATTGTAAATTTATTTTAAAAATTATTTATTTTTATTCATAATTAAATTAAAAATACATCTAAATTTAATTTTTTGTGAGTTTATTGTAGTTAGGTGAATAATATATCACACATTATATGATTTTAGCATTGAAAATGCATATTATTTTTACATTAAAGCATAAATTTTAGACAATATTTGTTAAAAGAGTACCAAAGTGTAAAAAAATGTGAAACACATGGTACTTAAAAAAAAAAACTCAAAACTATTTTTGTCAACAGGTAAAATCACAGGGATCAAAATTGTACTTATCCCAAAAAATATAAAGATACAACAAAAAATTCAAATTGAATCTAAAATAACCAAAAGAAAATTATTAAAAAATTCAAAAAGAACCCAACAATTAATCGGAATTGGATCCAAAATAGCTAGAAGGATGCATATAATACATGGAGGTGATGATACATTGATTTTAAAAAAAAAACAACTTAGGTTGACCCACATTTGTTAGAGAATCAATCCATCGATCTTGTTCTTTTTGAAAAGAAAAGAAGTTCAATTGGACCTTCTTGTCATAGGACCCACAACAACATGCATATGTTAGTATTGCTGACTACATGAGGAAAGATTTTATAGGCAATCTCTTTAATTAGAGAAAATGACATCACCTTGCCAGCAATTTTAATAATACCCAATCTTTTTTTATCAAGTGATGGTCATATTGGCCAAGTTGTTTAACTTTTGTTCTTTCCGTCGAAAAATCCATTAACAGGCCCTCGAACTTTTATGGTTTTTTTTATTGAACCCTTATTTTTTTATTAGATTTTAAAAGGCCCTGAAACTTTTATTTGGTACCACATCAAGCCCTTTCTAAACAAAAAAAACGGAAAAAAAACGAAAAGTAGAATTAATGTTTAAGGGTTCGATGTTGTATCAAATAAATGTTTAAGGGTTTAATGTTGTATCAAATAAATATTTAAGGGTTTGATGAGTATCAAATAAATATTTAAAGGTCTTTTAAAACACAATAAATATATAGGGGTTTAATGAAAAAAACCATGAAAGTTCGAGATTCACATAATGGATTTTTCCTTCTTTCTGTACATATATAACTTTAGTCCAGTGCCATCTTTGCATTTATTTTTAATAAAGGATAGCTAATGGGTGACTCTAAATAATTTTCTTTAGACATTTGAAAATATAATTATATGAATTATTTTAAGTTATTAAAAGAGTTTGGTCCTAATCTTAATAATCTGAATTTAAATTTTAAATTTTAGTATCTAAAAATAAAATTTTTAATATCATTAAATTGGTAAAAAAAAATGCATCTTCAAAATTGTTCAGAAAATAATCAGCTGTCAATATTTTAAAAAATAAAATAAATTAAATGGTTTTAATAAAGTAGAAAAATATAAATTAATTAAATAATTTTTAAGAAATTGAAACTCTTTTTAGTTTTATCTCTGTGCTCTTTTAAATGGTTTTCTTCATACCCATTAAAATGGAAATCCCAATAACTCTGGCCCCTGAGCTCTCATAAACTTGATCCTTTGCTTAGCTTGAACTTGTTGCCGAAGTGTACATGCGAACGCACATATATGCATATACACACTTGTAATTTAATATTATATAATTAACAATAATTACTTTATAGTTTATAGTTTATAATATATTTCTAAAAATTAAATCAAATAATAATAAAAGTATAAGAAGTAACTAATATTTTTAAATCTTTTACTTACATATTATTTAACAAAATCTTATACTTATCCCCTCAAAATAAATAATCCAAAAATACCAAAATGTAAATTAACCCAACAAATTAAAACCATGATTGATCAAACTTTTTGTAATTTATTCACAACTTTGATAGGTCAAAGATTATATCGGATTACCTTTGGCACAAGAAAATTTGATGGCTGATGTGAAAGGATCCGACAGACAACATATCATTGATTTTGTATATGTTTTTTTTTTTTTTTTTTGACAAAAGTAAATTTTATTCATAAAATGAAGAACATGAGACTAGGTCCAATAGAATATATACAAGTCTAATAAACCAAATTTTAAATAATTATATATATATATATATATATTAAGTTGAATTTTGATGATTTTTATGATGATCTTAGGTTAATAATAATTATTTTTAAAGAATTTGGATTTAATTAGGAGAAATTTTTAGTTTAGAGTTTTTATTATAATTTTAGTATTGTTTTTTTTTTTTTTAATTTTCATTTGATTAGGATCATTTATAGTCTAATTATTTTCCCTCTTTTTTAGGTAATATGATGCAAAGATTTCCCAAATAAAGATAAAAATCAAGTATGGTTGTGACACAAGCATGTTGTAGCCCGTGGCATTCACTGGATCATTTGGAAGTCAGAAGCACACTCTGCAACACAAGCATACTGTGGCTCGTGTTCCTCTCTGCCTAATTTGAAGAATTGAAGAAGAATCAACACAACTTGAAACATGACCATGTGCCAAACCATAGTAGTTAAGCACGGTCAGAAGCACAATCGTATCTTTGGCTGTGCCGAACAAAAAAAATACTTCTCCTAAGATACGGATTGAGAAATTCGCAAGGGATTGAGACTCCATTATACAATGCCTATATAAAGAAGGATATCAAGAGTATTATACATACAAAAAGCACTCTGAAAATTGCAAACAAGAGCTTAAGGAGGCGAACCAGAGTTGAAGAATTCAAGCACTTTCAAAACGAATTTTCTCTATTATTCTTCTTCATTCTCTTGTTATTTATTTTAAGTTTATAATTTTTATATGTGCTATTTAAGCCATGTATGGCTAAGTTTCTTTTAGGGTTTGGAATTGGGTTAGCTTTCTAAGTTATGATTGAACATAATTTTTAGTTATTAATTTGATTTTCAGTTAATTTTGAGTTGTGATTTTATTTCTTGCTTTCAATTTTGGATCTAGTTGATTTCATGTTTATGGTAAATTAACCAATGGAAGTTAGGTAATATACTAGCTTAAAACTCATAAAATTTAGATCACTGGACCATGGAAGTAGACGAACTCTTCGGGGATTAAATAATTGTTAAAGAACTTAATGAGTTTTAATTAACCTTTAACCATAGAAGTATTTTAGATTTTAATTTTAATATTCTTAATTGAACATGGAAGAGACATTAAGTAAATTAGAACAATTACCCTTAACTAAAATTAAAGAAAATAATAACTAAGATGTTCTTTATCGAGTTTGATCTAGAATAGTGAAACAATTTCAAAGTTCTAAGTTTTAATTAATTGGTTTTCTTTAGTAATCGTTTAAGAATTTCTTTAGCTTTAGTTAATCATTCATTTAATTTAATTTGCTAGCTAGGGAAATAAGTAAAAATATTAGTTGTCAATATTATCTAGTTAATATTATCTAGGTTATAATATGAATTATATCAGTTAATTTGAGATTATCTAGTTCTCATCTCTATTATAACTCCTTTTGCAATCTGACCTATATAATATGTAATATAATGTGAGATATAACACCAACTAATAGTAGCAATGCAATCTTTTAACACATAAACACATTATATTACTAATTAACAATCCAACTCTTATAAGAATTGAACTGTATTGTCATTTACATACTAAATTATAATGCTAATATTAATAGGTGCTAGCTTATAATGCTAGCATTAGCATTAATAATAGGTTCATAATAAGTAGACATAAGCCTAAACAACACAAAGCTGCAATTACATATATTAAATGTTTACTAATCCATTGTTATAAAGTACACTATTACAGCAAAAGCAACTACAAGAAGCCCCTGAAAAAGCTCATTCATTTTCTGTCTTTTTAAAATTTTTCTCAACTTCTGATAACTTTTGCACTTACTCTCTCAGGGATACTATATTACCCTTCATCTTTAAAAAGTCAGCATGACTTAGTCTTTCATTCAACCAATTCAAACGAAACACCTCGACACT
Source organism: Mallotus japonicus (assembly GCA_949634005.1). Taxonomy (NCBI): domain Eukaryota; kingdom Viridiplantae; phylum Streptophyta; class Magnoliopsida; order Malpighiales; family Euphorbiaceae; genus Mallotus; species Mallotus japonicus. The sequence continues at coordinate 9,856 of CATIWK010247444.1, forward strand.
TAACTCTCTTCTCTGCCTCTTTAGATTAATAAGCATTTGATAGATATGCTCAGCATATTTCTCATCATGCCACTTCCAAAATCTACACTGCATGCCCTAACACATAATGTTTAAACAAATCAACTTAACAAAATAACATACACATACTATCAAAATCAAACTAACAGTATATTCAACCAATGCTTCAAAGACACACCATTGCAATCAGCTAAATTAAATTTCAGCACTTTGTTTTCAAAATTATTAAACACATGCATAATCAGTTCACTAACAAATTCAATTATTATTTGGCTATAAATAGAACCATTTCGAAGCATTTTCAGCATACACCAGTTACAAATGCATAAAAAATGAATCCTTTTCTGCACTACACAAACCTCATTATCAGGACAACGAAAGAATCTTCTCCCTGAATTTTTGTCTGTCAACAAAACCATTAGCCGAGCCCGATTACCACAAAAAAACTTCACATCATATTGCACATCAGGAACACCATCATAATCCTCTTCGTTTCCACCCTCCATTTTGTCAATAAGCAGAATACTTTGGGTTTTAGTTTACCTTTTTCAAATAATTCTGTAAGTGAGGTTGAGAGCTTTAAACCCTAATCCATTCCCCATCTCTTCCTTTAAATATCTAACATAATCCCCAGCTTTAGGAGTCCACATCATCGATCTGAGCTGGACAATGGAAGACACGGTGGCCAATGGAAGACGGATTGATGTTCAATTTTGAACTCTCCATCAAAAAAGGATAAAATAAAAAAATAAAAGATGAGGGACTCAATTCTTCAAAATAGATGACAATAGACCAATCGTGGAAAACCCAAATAGTTTAAGGACCAAATAATGGGTTTGTCCTTTTCTTTTCTTATATTTTGATTCCACTTCAAAAGTTAACCATCAAGAATTGACAAAACAAAATTTAAAATTTAAAATTGAAGTTACAAGTCATTAATTAATTTATTATTCATGTACCATTCGCACATACCACGGGGATAAAGTCTACTTTTAGATAATTTTCTTTTTCTTATATTTTGATTCCACTTAAAAAGTTAACCAACAAAATTGTTGTTAAAAAAAAAAGAATTGACAAAACAAATTTTTAAAGTTAAATTTAAAATTGAAGTTACAAGTCATTAATTAATTTATTATTCATGTACCATTCGCACATACCACGGGGATAAAGTCTACTTTTAGATAATTTTCTTTTTCTTATATTTTGATTTCACTTCAAAAGTTAACCATCAAGAATTGACAAAACAATTTTCTAAAGTTAAATTTAAAATTGAAGTTACAAATCATTAATTAATTTATTATTCATGTATACATCATTTAAATACATGTTAATTATCTAATAATTAGGTACACTTAAAATAGATAAGCTATCTTTAAAAAATACTTTTTAAAAAAATAATAAATCTTTCATTCATTGAAAATTATAGTACATCTTCATGAAAAGAATAATAAAAATAATAGTACAATTAAGAAGTATCAAAATGAAATTTCACTCAAATTATAAATTTTCTTTACTATTCTTTAATCGCATTGACAAAATTTATTTGATTTGCAATTCGGCAATTCATACGCTCCACACAATGACTTTATTTAGTTATAAATTGACTTTTTGGCAATTGGATGAGTCCGATAGCGGAAATACGAATAAAATTTTCACAATAAGAAGATATACAAATTCTACTGAGGAAAACAAAAAAAATTCCATTAAGGGTAATAAAAGGAAAATTCAAAAATTTCAACAAAAAAACAAACAGATTAGAGATCTCTATTTATTTAATATAAAAACAAAATAGAGTAAATAAAATATAAATAGAAATTTTGATTATGAAGTATTAAATTATAGGGACATAATTTTTTTTTTTTTACATTTTCGCACCACATTAGGTATGTAACTAATTTTAGAACTCATATAATTAGTTTAGTGATTCTAAACTAATTGGTTTGTGTTCGGGCTTAAAACTTGAAGGAATCGGTCTGAGCACCTTTTAAATGTTTAATTAGGTTCGTGTGAGCTCGATCACAATCTCACAAAAGATGGGATGAAGAGCACTGGGTTTTATCACTAGCTCAGGGTGGTGATAGGGGCAAGAACAGATTAGAGTCCCTTCTAACCTGTTTAATTTAGATCAAACAGGAGGTTAGCCTCACTGGGAAGCTATGATCACTGGGATCTGAGGAAAGTTGACTCCGGGTTTGATAAAAGAGAAAATTGATATATTGAATTAAATTGTGTAAAAATGTGTAGTACTTCTTACAATGCAGGGACTTTGGCTTTTTAAGCTCTGGAGTCCGAATAGAAAAGGAAAGAAAATCAAATGGAGACCTTCCTAAACGAACCTAAGGAAACAAATCAAAAATACCTACCATATCGGCCTTGCAAGAAACTAA
>CATIWK010247480.1:0-19614 GCA_949634005.1 Mallotus japonicus
AGCAATGAGTTATTATTATATGTATGCATGACATGTAGAATTCATGTTTTAGCATCTATATTTGATAATATGAGCTTGAATTGCTAGTTTGCATTAAATTTTATTTATTAATTATTATTACCAATTTTTCATATATGTATTTATAAATGATTAAGTATATGAATTTTAATGCAAACTCTATGCTCTTTGATTAGATGCTTTTCATATTTCACATGAACGTTTTATTTATTTTTGAATAACATGAATGATTTATTTATTTTTGAATAAATAAACGTTTTGGAGAATAGTTGTAGAACGTGCCACCTAGTGGGCTACGCTAGGACTGTTGCGCTACAGTACGGTAGAATTTTAGCCAGAGAATTATAATTGTTGATTATGAATTAAATGTTGAGGTGAATGGATATTGGAAAGGATGACTGCGGACCCTCAGTTGACCTAGTGTACTCGGGGTCAGTCATACTAGTAGTGAGATTGCGGATCCTCGGTTGACCTAGTGTACTTGGGGCCAGTCTACACTACCTTAAGTTGGATAAATATTTAGTTGGAGTTACGGATAAGCCTGTTGGCTATTAATTTTTTGATCGAGGTTGTGAATAATTAGGGTTCCGCACCGATCCTCCACCCAACGTATTTTATATTATTTATTATATTAATGGATTTTGAGCATCTGTATGAAATGCATGTATAAATAAATAAATATAAATATATAAATATTATTGATGTTTGTGTATACATGCATTAGGTTACATGCATGTGTATAATAATAATTCACTCAGTGAGGTCTGACCCCCCTCAATTATTTTTTTCAGGACTCTTTACGTCAGACCTCTCCTAGTAGTATTCTTCGTCGGACTCTTTTCTTCCCGGCCAATTTATGTAAATATCGAACTATTATATTTCTTGTATTTCGATAGACGCTGCAGTAGTACTGTTGGTTGTAGTATCTGTTATTGTACCAGACTGAGATTTGTATTTAAAGAATTATGTACTGTTATATTTTATTATATAATAAGAGATTTCATTTTTATTATTAAAGTTTTAATTCTGAGGTATTTTTATTATAAGTTTGTATGAGTTTTTATTTTTAAGGCTTGCTACGGGTTCCGGATTACAGTAATTCCCGTTTCCTAGCACCGGTCATGACTCCCCAATTTGGGTCGTGACAGGTTAGGAGGTATGAGGATTAGGATCAAAGGTCACTGATCCGACCCTAAAAATCTTTCATGCTGCACTTTAGCAAATTGGAAAGAGGATCGCCATTCTGATTTTGATAGCACTCTGTCAAGCCTAGCCTGTATATTCTTCTCACCTTCGTGTTTATTATTCCAAGCAAAAGCACCCCCCCTGAAATCCCATATCAAGCAATTGACAATCAATAATAAGCTCATAAAAATCCCTTGTTTGAGAGAAAGTGACAATGTTTCCTCCCCTCTTTTCATCAGCGTGGAGACAGGCATTAAAATCTCCGATTAAAACCCAAGGAGTTGAATGTTATGAGGATGGCCGTAGACTGCTGTGAAGTACCATTCGAACCCCTCTTCTTCTATCAAGGTATCGATTATGTTTGTAGATCTATACATGACCTTGAGTTTACATTCTTCTTTCCACAATAAACATAGGCCGCCGGATTTGCCCTCTAGATTTTGATAGACGCCATTCTGGAAACCCATTTTTCTCTGGTGAATCTCTAGTTTGTCTGTTGGTTGTTTAGTCTCCATGAGGAAGACGATCTCTAGTTTCTCTTTGTCAATCAGTTTTTTCAGAACTTTGACGGTTAAAGGGTTTCCCATCCCTTGGCAATTCCATGAGATGATAGACATTGGATTACCAGGTGAAAAATAACAAGAAGATCTAACCTAGTTTGAGTGGGAACTCAAGAACTGGAAGACACAATATATATGCATATGTGCACACATAACTATTTCACTACTACTATTATTTCTAATAGGGTTATTTTGGTACGCTTAAAAGATTCGTTTTATATTTTAGGTAGAATACATAAGCAGCCCCCTGAACTTTCCACTTTTCATCATTTTGACCACTCAACTTACATTTTTTCCATTTAAACCACTTAACTTGGCAATTTCACTATTTTTAAACCCCTCAATGCAGATGTGGCACAGAAGGTGAAATAAGACGCGAATGAGCATGTTAGAACAGGTTATAGGCTCGAATAATAACAGGGAGAAGCTTTTTATTCCTTTTTAATGGAGTAGTTCTTCCTACTCTTCTTCTTCCTCTTAATTTCGTTTGGAAAAAAAGAATTCCTCACCCACAATAAGATTTTCCTTTCCTCTGAAGCATATTCATCGATTTTTTTTCTTTTCAGTTGGAGAAGTTGCAAATGGCATCACATAGGCAAATGGCATCACAAAGTAGTGTTACTATGCAAAATGAATTAGCAATGCCGATGTGTTATTGCAACGAAATATCCATTTTAAAAATGTCTCTGACTAACACAAATCCAAGGATAAGGTTTTTTGGATGTCCTCGATATGTTGTAAGTGCTGTGTGTTGTGATTTTACTGTTAAAATAGGGTTTTGAAATTGAAATTGAAAAAAATCCCTCCTTTTTTGTAGCTAGGAAGGCAGCATCAATGTGGTTACTTTCAGTGGTATGATTAACTTATTCCTGATTACATAAAGTGTGTAATGTCACGGTTGATGACTAGAGCTAGAGAGGCTGAATTTGAGAGGGATAGAGCAAGAGCTAAAGCTAAGAAACTGAAGTGGTTGGTCATTGTGTTAAGTGTGATTGTATTAATGCAAATTATTTACATTAAGTTTAGTATGTTGGTTTAGGTAGTTTAGTATTTAGGTACAACAATGTTGGTTTAGATAGTTAGCTTTTTGGAGTCAATTTGCCTTAGTGGCTTTGATGTTAATCTGACTGACCTAGGTGGAGATGTAATGTAGTTTCTTGAATGAAATGTTGAAATCAAATATGCAGATTATATTGGTATAAAATTGCCAAAGTGTGTTTTTTTTTTATTTATAGCTGCAGAACAAGTTATTCTAGTATTTTCAAACTTGCAAACTTCAAACATATTGAAACTATAAAAACAAATAGTAATTTTGAAGAGTTGCATTAAACAAGTCATCAAATTACAATATTCTGCCAAAATAGTATCTCTTCACATTGAGCTAAACAAAAAATAACTAACCTAAACAAGAATAAAAAATAACTTACCTAAACAAGAACTGAGCTGCCACAGATGCTGCAGTTCAAAGTACTAAACAAAAAGCTCAATATTGATCAGTTTTAACATACATAAATAGTTAACCTACCACAAAACATCCTAGGTTTTTCATCATTTGTGGATTACAATAAAAAAGTTTGCTGAAAGTTACTCAAATTACATTCATAAAATAGATTTGCCCTTGGTGTCACCAGGTGTTGGTTGACTCATTATACATCCTTGTAAAGCAACTGATCTTGTTGTAATGGAATTTTGACTTAATGATAAACCCTCTGAAGTGTCATCAATAGATCTTGTTCTTCTTTGAACGTCTTTTTTTGCTGAAGTTGCTTAGATATGATTACTGCCTTTCCTTTGAACTTAAGGCCAGGAGGTTTAAAACCAACATCACCAGTTGTCTCCCTAGCCATTTTAATGTTTCCATAATTAATCACATGAGTGTTTTTCAATCCAAACTGAAAAATTACAAATGGACATAATATAACATCACTTGATGCTTTACCAATAACAACTCAAATCAAATACATAACTAATCAAATACTTACTTTTTCAACTGCAAACCCAGTTTTTAGGTTGGTGTGCAGACCATAACCTGAAAAGTTCCCCTTTTTGATCGTTGATAATGACAAATTTGGGCCTGCCCTTTTACTTCCAGCTACAGCACTATTATTGCCCCTGCCCTTACTCCTCCTTTTAGCAACACTTGAATTACTTTCACAATTTTGGCTTCCCTTAGTGAACTAAATACAAAATACTGTCAATGAGAAACTTTTGACAACATTTTCAATCACAGCTGGAAGCACAGGGACAAGTAACATACCTGAGATTGATGTTCGACTTGTGCAGAAGTAGTATTAGCTATAGAAACCCTATTAACAATTGGAGCAGTTTCCTGATTTGCATCACCTCTCTAAGTAATGAATTTTGCACAATTGTATTAATGAACAAGTCATAAAATATAATAACAAAATAAAAAAAATATGCACATGTAATGAACAGAACCTGATTTACAGCAACTTCTTTCTGCTGACACCCTTTTTTATTATGACCTTCTTGTTTGCACAAGCTACAAGTCATCTTGGCTCCTTGTCTTGGAAATTTAGTAACCTTTTTTGGTTCATCTCGTGACTTCCTTCTTTTTCTCTTTGGTCTGCCTGGCATAGTCTTCAATGGTGGCGGCTCAATTGGAGGATGATCTCTTGGCTGCCACATTCTCATTCCAGGTACATGCTGAATGAAATGTGAATAGGTTTTGAGGTATGTTTCTTTATGAAACCATTTAGATATGAATTCCATTGGCTCCAAATTTCTATGTTGTAATGCACAAATGGCATGTGCACAGGGGATGCCTTTCAATTACTATGAATTACAGCTGTAAGTTTGTTTACTTAAATCCACTGTGTGGCCATATGGCCCATCTTGAACCTCAAATCCAGTGTCTTCATTCCATATAATATCATACTCCATTGAATGCTCTTTATTCTTTTCATACCTTGCCATTGCAGTGGGGGCAATGTCACATATCCATGTGTTTGCGAACTCTCTCATCACTTGAATTCTTTGCATTACTTTAGTTCTAATCTCATTCAACATGGTGATAATTGACTTATGCCTTGGCACTAAAATCCAAGCATTAAAAGTCTCACACATGTTATTCTCAACAGCATTACATTTAGTGTCAGTCCCTTAATAAACCCTCACCTAATTTTCCTTATTATAACATAATAGCTCCTCAACAATACCTTTTTCCCAACTTGTTCAACTCCTGCAAATTATCCTTCAATTCCACCTCATAGCTACTCCTAGCACATATCCAATATCTCTTTCTTCTCTCTTTACCTCTCCATTTGTTTGACCAATTTTCCCAAACGTGCCTAGCACACATTCTGTGTTCAATATCAGGCAATTTTTGTAATATAGCAGGCACCAAACCCTATGAAAAGATACAAGTCAGTAATCAAAACATTACTTAAGCAATTATAATTCAAGATCAGCAAAACAAGTTAGGTAAAAAAATGAATTAAGCAATTAAAACAAAGATGGCTCTAACCTTTTGCATGTCAAACATTAAAACAAAACCTACTCCAGTGCCCATTTGAAGAACATCTCTAATTACTCTAAGGAATCACCATATTTCCTTATTCTCAACATGCAAAACTGCCCAAGCCACTGGATACATCTGTCCATTGGCATCCTTAGCTATAGCAGACAAAAGTTTCCCCCTATAGACCCCCTTTAAGAAGTAACTATCTAGGCCTATCACTTTTCTACAACCTTCAAGAAAACCTTGTTTCATTGCTTTCAGGCACATATAGAACCTATCAAAGATTACCTTTCCTGGCTAGTTTGTGTCAGTCTTCACAAAACATGTGATGCATAGGTTTAAAGCCAATACTTCATCTATAAACCACTAAAGCTTATTGTATTCCTCTATGTAATCACCCATGAACTAAGACATAACTCGAAACTTTTCCCTGCTGCAAACTGTTGTGCCCACTTTAACTTTAAGTTCCTTTTTGCAAAGCTCTTGAAGTTGCCACAACTTGATAGATGGCTGCGAAATTATTCTATTTTTATAGTAGCTTGCAAGGAATTTAAAGTACACAACCTATTTTTATTTTTTCTCCAATATGTGTGCAGTGGATGGTATGTCTTCAAGGTGAAATCCTTTGTATTCCCATCAATGCTCGCACTTAGAAACCATTTGTAGCCATTTACCTTACATTTGGCCCTCACTTTACCAGCTTCATTTAGCTTTAAAGTTAACTGAACACCCCTTATAATAGCATATTTTGCTATTGCATGCCTAAACTGAATGGCATTCTCAAAGACCATGCCAATTTCAGATAAAGGAATCTGGGTATTAGGATCATATTGAACCATTACACACTGTCTCCTCGCAGGCACTTCATCACTGCCACATTGTTCATCATCACTCACATCACTGCCCGGATCATCACTGTCAAAATATTGCTCATCTCCACCAACTCTCCCTGCATACCTATTCTGTGATCTACTTAAATCATCAAACCCAATATCAGCTCCAGCTTCCCCTAATTCTATATGGTCTGTGTTTGTATCACTCTTCCTTTTTGGCCTTGTCTACCTATATTTTCTCAACTCATTTCGTGCTGCAATATCTTCCTCATTTAAGTCATTACCTTCATCTTCAACATTTTCAATATCCTCTTCTCCAGGCAACTCACCATCAGTGTTACTCTCTTCTCCACAGCTATCATTGTCTTCAATCTCATCTTCATCAGCAGATTCAGCTCCACCTTCAACATCAAGATCTACTCTAGCTTGCCCTAGTTCAAGTCCAGGATCTGGTGCAGCTTCATGAGCAAGATCTGCTCCAGCTTGAGCACTGTCACTTGTAGGCACCTCAAAAACCTGAGAACCTACTGTCTTCCCTAATTTTGTACCCTTTTGTAGTTTGTGAGTTGTGGATATATTCTTAGGGGCAGCCACACACTTTGGTTGTGTATTTATATTCAGCTTACCATCACTCCCTGTTGCCCTAATTTTTATCTTTTCACGTTTCTGCTCACTTGTCACTTGTGGGACCATAGTTTCACCACTTCCACTTTTTACACATTCTATATAAACTTGAACCATTGCAGGATCAGGTGTTAAATGCTTCAGCATTTCCATTAAATCTTTATCATCCTTCATATCTCTTAAACCCTCAGTTAGAGATAGTCCTGGAACCTTGTAATACATTTTAAACTTACTATATCCTAATTTCTCTACCTCATCAGCCAAGTCTAAATAACCAATCCTATCAACATCTAACCCATGTCTACCCATAAATTCTCCACCTATGTAAATAACTGAGTCTTTCATATGGACAAACCGACCTCTATGATTATAAAAAATTGAAAACTTCTCCATTCTGTAAATTCAATAATTGAAAATATATATTAAAACACTGCAACAATACATTTTCACCCAATACGCACATTTTCACCCAATTAAGCAGACAAATTCATTGAAATATGAGATTATATATTTTAATGTCCAAACAACTAATTGCTAAATAAAGAATAGTAGAATAGTAAAAGTGCAATTCCTTAAATGTATGCTGCAAATAACGACATAAAACTACCTCAGGGAATATTGTTTACTTTGAGACAAAATTATGAATGTACAAAAAGACCATAACTAAACCACTAAATCACATAAAAACCAAATTAAGTAACACTGAATTTTCAACAAATTCAGATGGCAAAAAATTACCTTATATTCTTTCTTATATCAGTCGTTTATTTTATACACCACGTGAATTCTTTCGTCGAATATTTGTTACCATCAATGTGTGCTTCGCCTCTACCCCTTCTGCACTGTCACTTTCAGCAAATGCACAAATTCTTACAGTGGATTTCAGTTTGATTTCAGTTTGCTTCATGTGTTTCCCCAACTAAATCGACTGAAAGGTCAAGTTTCTCCAACGATTTCATCATCTTTTACCCAATTTAAAATTAAGAACCCAATGTATGGTAAAATAAAAGTGTATTAATTTTAAATTAAAGACCCAATGTACGATAAAATAAAAGTGTAGGGACTCAATGTATGAAGAAATAAAAGTGTAGGGATTCAATCCATGCAAATAAAAGTGCAAGAAGTAAACTCAGAAAACAATAAAAATACAGGGAGAAAATATGGGTTATTCCTTTACAAAATGACAATGACGACTAGCTATTTCTTGGAATCTTGGATGATTTACAAAGAGGACTACCTAATTCTTGGATGATCAGCTGCCACCACCTTTTACAAAATGAGGACTACCTGTTTCTTGGAATCTTAGACGATTTACGAAAAGAGGACTACCTAATGCTTGGATAGTCAACTGCTTTCCAAGTCAGCAACCCAACTTTTTTCTCATTTTCTACATAAATCATTTCCCTTTTCTATTCATCCACCTCCATAAAATATTCATACAATATAAATAAGGACCGAAAATTGGACTAATGATACGTGTCGCGACTTGTAACGTCGCGACTCGTGATAAATTACCTGCTGAGTTCTTGAAAAATAATCAATTAGGTCCCTATAATTTGACCCCGCGATGGTACTGTTGCTTGTCTCAAATGACGATAAACAACTTTATCCTTTTTATAAATGTATAGTATCTTGGTCTATCTTTAACAACCCATCAACAATTGTACCTTTTCTTACTTCTTCAAAGTCCATACCAATGGCAGAAACTTCTGATTTTGTTACTGGAGCAGCTGCTGCAGCCAATGGTGAAGTCTCTCTTGCGGCTGCTCAGAATATGGACAATTCTAACATGTCTTGGTTAGAGATGCTCCATAGCAATCAAGATTACTCAACTGGACCTTCATCTTCAGTGCTAAATAACGAACGGGGCCATGTATTATTAGGCAAGTCCTCTAAACCCAGAAAGAGGAAGGCGGATTTGGCTAGCATGGGTACTGTTCATAATTCAAGTGATCTGTCATTGGCTTTATCTGCTATTTCTGCAGAGTTAAGTCTATCTTCATCTGCTTCATCATCTTCACACTGTTCTAGTGAAAGAGATCATCAAGCAATTGAGAATGAGAAGGAGTTTGCTACTGAATTCAAGATGAGGTTAGCATCCCTTGCATTGCATCCTTATGTTTTCCAGCTATTGAAGTTTTCTGTTAGCTATCCCTTTTTCTTCTATTTGCTGATTCTCCAAATTGAAAGAAAAAAGATGTGATTGATTTTAAAGAATATTGCTTATGAGTTATGATTAATGGACATTATTAATTTAAAATCATAAGAAGTTATGGTTGTATATGCTGTTATTGCCACAAATTTAAAGAAAACCAGCTATATTTCGAACAACAGTACAGCAGAAAATAACATCTATAATACTCAGTAGAAAAAGCTTACTCATCTTTTAATCTTAGGAAGAATGAAATGGCATATCTGAAGATCTGCGATTTGCTCTTGCAATGACGAAATACAAATGATCCTGTGGGAAAAGCTAGATCCTCTGTTTTACTTATAGCCATTGTAGCCATATCTTGGTTCCTATAAACAAACAATCTTGAAATCTTAGTTCAAGGGAGAGCTAAGCTTACTAAGAATCCATTGAGCTGATAATAAAGTGATTTAATGTTGTTGGTATTGCCATAGAACTCGGATTTTAAATGGTGGGGATGATTATCTTGCTTGCATTCACCGTCTCTCCCGGATTTTGAAGGTCTAAGTTTAACACATTGGCCTTTATCTCTTTTCGTTCCTCCCTTTCCTAGCACAAGGCTGAATTCGCTATGCTTTCTGAAGTATGCATTTCAATTGCACAGCCTTATGTGATCCTTTTTTTTTTCTTTTTTTTGTCACTAGGTAGTTGATAATAATGTTGCTTTGCTATTTAAATCATGCGATCAATCTCAAAGCATTAACAATGTGCCAGGCTTTCAGCTGTGAAAGCTATAGTCATTCTAGATTGTTTTAGCAATATGCTTTCTGTTGAGCATAGGCAGTATCATTTGGCTTGGCAATAGGTGGGGCAGTGCTAAGCTTTCCTTAACCTTTGATAATTATGAAAAAAAAAAAATCCAACTACTGAGTTCATGATGCATCAAAAAGAGACTGTTTCTGTAATTAGTTTAGGTGATTATCAAATAATTCCATTAATTGTTCAAGTTATGATATTCGTTCATATTATAATGAGAAAAGTGATGAAGATGCATTATTGTCTAGCAGTGATGAAGATGGGAAACAAGCCATATCAACTTCTTATGTGGATAAAAGAACTCAAAACATTCATTTTGAAGTACCAAAACTTGGAATGGCATTCTCTTCAGATGACGAGGCTTACAACTTTTACAAAGGATATGCAAAAGAAGTAGGCTTCCGTGTAAGAAAAGCGAAGGTGCGACGGTTATCTAGTAAAGACATTAGAGAACGGTACTTTTTTTGTTCTAAAGAAGGATTCCGATCAAAGAAGCAAACCGTCAAGATAACGAAGTTCAAAAGAAAAGAAACTCGAATAGGGTGCAAAGCTAGGATCCGGTGCATAGTTAAAAATGGAAGATGGGTGATCACCGAATGTATTCAGGAGCACAATCATGAACTAGAAGGTAGAGGCCATGTGAAAGGATCCAGTGCTACAGCCTCTAAGGTTCCCACCAACAATGAAACTAAGATGCCAACAACAGATGCCAGGGCGGCTAAAAATTGTGTCAAATTTTGCCATATGAATATCACTACCTATGTCCTCAAGGGGAAAAGCAATAGCCTACCACCTGAAGATGCTCAAAGCTTAATGGATTACCTCAGACATATGCAGGTTGAGGATCCAGCTTTCACTACTTTCCAGGAGGAGTTGCATAAAGTTTTATCAGTGGCGTTAACAGAAATTTCTATTGGCGGACCAGTTTCTGTATTCAAGACGACTGAGGTAGGCCAGAAAGAGAGCTTTGTGGAATACAATTCTTTGGAGTCTACTGTTACATGTAGTTGTAAGAAATATGAATCAGTTGGCATTTTGTGTTCGCATGCTTTAAAAGTACTCAATGCAAAAAACATCTTTCACATACCACCACAATACATATTAAAGAGGTGGACAAAATCTGCTACAGATGGTGTAGTGGCAGATAGCCGTGGAAAAGAGATGGCTGACACAAGGCAAAGTTCAGTTTGTTCTCTTATGCATAAAGCTTTGAATGTCACTAATAAAGGCAAATCAGTCAAAGAGAGCCAAACAATAGTTGAGGATAACCTAGAAAAGGATTTGAGAAGGGTGGAAGGTGTTCTGAAAACTATGAACAGAAATGATCTTCAAACAATTGATGCTGAAGTTCGTTGTCAGCATAAAAATGGTGTCCGCGATGAGCCTTTGACAGAAGTAACAAAAGGTAGGAATTTTTAAAACTCCATGCATCATTTTCCTTTTATAGTCTTATGTGATTGATAATGCACATCATACTTGGGAAATATTATAAATTTGATATATGAACTTTTCATTTTTCTATTTGAGTGTCTAACTTTTTTTTTTTTTTTTTTCAGATTTGCAATCGGGGAGATCAAGGATAAGAAAGCAGAAGCATTTGGATGATCTAGCATCCCAAGTTGCTCAGTTAAGACAAGAGAATCAACTGCTGGCCACAAGCATCATCAACGCCACCCAACGTTACTTGAATGTTGAAGCTGATAACTCAATACGCAAAGCTCAGATTGGTGAACTCAGGCACAGATTAGCCTCTTTGGATGAGATCATTAGCTTTTCGACTGCTAGCAGCAGCAGTGTTGCAGGGGTTATTGAGAGGAACCTGCTGCAGACAGTTTCTTGAATCCATTGAACATCATCTGCTGATTGTTTTCAGTACTAGATCAGAGACCCATTTCAAGATTCTTGATCTTCCTCTTTTTTCGAACAACCATATTGAAATCTAGGACAGCAGAGCAGAGATCCATCTGCACAAAAAGACTATCCACAACATATTTATGGCTATCACCATTATTATAGCAAAATTATAAACTATAAGACAGAACAAGAAGAGAAATAAATATGCATGTAGGTGGGGGATGATTACTGGTTAAAACCAGTAGTTATCCCCTACGAGATAGAGATAATGAATAAACACAAAGCTAAAACACTGTGCAGCGGCAAAGAAAAAAGAGAACTCAGAGAAAGTCTTTTCTTCTTCTTGTGCTTGATCTTCCTCTTGCTCGTTCCTTTTCCCTTTTTTCATTCTGCATTTTTTTTAAATCCTAATTTCCAATTTACATGTCATTATTTAGGGTGTGCATTGGATCGGTTCAGTCGATTTTGGATTTTTTTTTATCGAATCAAATTAAATCAAATCGAAAATTGAACCGAAATAATAGAAATTTTTAAAATGAAAATCGAACTTACTGAAATTTTTAAAAACATCAATTATTTTAATTTTTTATTACATTATTATAATATTTAAAAATTTAAAAATAATAAATAATAAAATTTGGTTAATTCAGTTAACCAAATTTTTTGAATAGAAAATAGAACTGAATTTCGGTTCAGTTCAAAAAAATTGAAAATTTTACTCAAACAAACCAAACAGAATTGGGTCAATTCGGTTTTTAGTTCGGCTAATTTGAAAGGCTTGCACACCCCTAATTATATTACAAATAACTTAAGAATCTATATACATATATATATAAATCCTATTTTTTATTAAAAATAAAATATTTACCATATATTTATTTAGTATTATTTTTTAACTAAAACACTATTATACATATCTCAAAACTACTCAAATTTTAAAAATATTTATATACTACATATTTTTCCATCTTAAATCACTCAAATATTTATTTAGTATTATTTTTCAATTAAAACACTACTATATATACTATAATACTAATTTAATAATTTTAAAAAATCTTATTATAACTAAAAAAAATTATGGTAACAAAAATTAATGAAAATAAAATTAATATGATATATTTTATTTTTAATTTATTCAGCCAAAAAATTGAGAAGTGTCTCTTTTCATAATTCAGCACTAACTCCTAAAATCTTAAGTTTTGAATTATTAAAAGTCACAATATTTTTCTGTAAAAAATTAAAAAATTCATTTTTATTAAAATACACATGTTTTATTTAATATAAAATACTTTAAAATCTAATGTGTCAAACCATTAAAAATCCTAAGTTTTATTAAAAATAAAATATTTACCATATATTTATGTAGTACTATTTTTAACTAAGACACTATTATGCATATCTCAATACTAAAATTCTAAAAATATTTATATACTACATATTTTTTTACCTTAAATCACTCAAATATTTATTTAGTATTATTTTTCAACTAAAACACTATTATATATACTATAATACTAATCTAGTAATTTAAAAAAATATGTTTTATCATAACTAAAAAGTTATGGTGATAAAAATTGAAGAAAATAAAATTAATATGATATATTTATTTTTAATTTATTAAGCCAAAATTTTGAGAAGTGTCTCTCTTCATAATTCAGCATTAACTCCTAAAATCTTATGTGTTGAATTATTAAAATTCACAATATTTTTCTATAAAAAAATTTAAAAAAAATCATTTTTATTAAAATACACATGTTTTATTTAATATAAAATAATCTAATTTAATTACATTTAAAACATTACTCTTCATTTCCATAAAAAATATTATCTTTTATTTTAATTGAAACATTCTAGTATATTCAAATAAAAATACTTTTCTTTTTTTAACATAAGAATAAAAATATGTAATTTTTCACCATTTTCTATATTTATTTTATTTTATTTATTCAATAATTATTATTAGTATGCATATTAAAAATAATATGTACTCTTAATAAAAAAAATAATAAGTTCTAATTTTTATATTTGATTAATTTGTAGTTTTTATTTTATTATAATTATTTAATTATTTATTTTAAAATATGTATATTACTTGCAATCCGTGCAAAACTCGGATTCACGACTAGTAATTTAGTAAATTCCAACAACTTGTATCAGTGACAGATGACATGGCAGGAAAAAATTGCATAATTGGTGTTTAAACTTTTCAATTTTTACTATTTTAGGTGTCAGACTTTTTTTAGCAATCAAGTATATGAACTCTTTATATTTACATTAATTAAGTGTTTCTAACCGGTGAGTGGTGGCCGGATTGCTGACTCACCACATGTGGGACCTATTTTTCGCTATGTAAATAGGCATGTCATGTACCACGTACACAAAACGTCTAATTTGTCTAAAATGCTCCTAATTACCCTTAATTAGATTTGTATATTAAAAATTTTGAATTTTCTCTATTAATAAAGATCATAACTTTTCAGAGCAAAAAAAAATAAAGTTTTACTTAGCAAATAATCAAGGGTTTATTGCACTAATGGTACCTTAACTTTGCTATATGTTTCATTTTGGTACCAAATTTTTAATTTTTTTTTCAGTTACTGAAGTTCTATTTTTGATTCAGGTTAAATTAAGTAACTCAAACATATCCGATAAATTTAGCATACGTGGCAGCCGAAATAAGCATATTCTTAGTATATTTACCACGTAAGCATCCCATTAAGCAGACTAATTATCTTGCGGGCCCTAGAAAACAACATTGAAAATATAAAAACCCTAATAAAAGGACAAAAAAAATTCTAACAAAAGGACAAAAAAAACTTTAATAAAGATATAACAAATTAAAAATGAAAAAAATCCCCAAAATGACTATTTCTCTTCATTGTTCTTCTTTGACAATGATAATTGTTGGTTGACAGCAATATTCTGTTCTTCTTCTTGAATTCTTCTCATTGATACACTATCAAACAACAAGTATCACTGTCAGGGAAGAATAATGAAGAGAAATAGAGTCATTTTAGAGATTTTTTCTTCTTAATTTGTTATATCTTTATTAAAGTTTTTTTCCTTTTTTTTCGGGTTTTTACATTTTTAATTTTGTTTTCCTTAGTAATTTTAGTTTTCTAAGGCCCAAAAGATGATTATTCTGCTTATTGGGATGCTTATGTTGTGTATATATTAAGAATATGCTTATTCCGCTGCCACGCATGCTAAATTTGATCGGATATGTTCAAGTTACTTAACTTGAAATAAAAATAGAACTTCAGTAACTGAAAAGAAAAAATTAAAAATCTAGTACTAAAATGAAACATATGGAAAAGTTAAGGTACCATTGGTGTAATAAACCCAATAATCAAAAATAAAATCTTGAATCCAACAAACAAAACCCTAAATTTCTTAGTAACAAAACAAAAAAGAAAAAAAATCTTGAATCCAATAATATGCAATTTTCTTGGATATAGGAGCACATCCACCTAAATGCAGGAATTGACTGATGCTCCACATTATCATCTCCATCCCCATCTCTATCTTTAAAGCTTCCTACAGAATTGTTGTCACAGTAATAATCATATCAATTCTTATGTGAATCCACAATGCTTAGGGTTGCATTAACATCAGGTTCTACAACAACAATCCTAAATATTCTAGTCAGATAAAAAAAATCACAATAAAAATCCCATCTTTGACATATTAAACTTAAACCCTAACATCCATTACGAATAATAACAAATAATATAGAATACCCATAAAACTAAATGGCTAGCAAAGAAAGCCTAGAAATTGAAGGTGCAATTTATGATTAAAATTGAAAAAAAAATAAAAAAGGAGATATCAGGCGGGTCTGTATCAATATGAAGAGGTGCAATGGAGGATGTAGAAATGGTTTTTTGAAAAGGTGATAATGAAGAAAGATGGTTGAAGAATACTCACCATGGAGATATTAGGTAGGTTAGTGTCAATATATGCTAACTAGACACTCAGACCACCATCCATCGGTCAGAACATTGATTTGAGATAAAAATAAAAAGTTCAAACACTTGATTATGCAATTTTTCTAGCTGACTATGTAGAAAGTGGAGCCCATTTGATCCTAGTAAGTATGCAATCACCAGAGACACTGATTTATTATATATTTAAAAAGTTCAAATACTTGATTACAAAAAAAAAAGTTACACTCTAATAGAAAAACTAAAAAGTTTAGACACCAAATTTGTAATTTTTCCTCATACTTATTATCCTGTAGCAAAAATTGCAAATTTGGTTTCTAAACATTTCAGTTTTTTCTATTTGAGTGTTTAATTTTTTTTTTTTTTTGCACTTAAGTGTTCAAACTTTTTAAATACATAACAAATGAGTGTTTTTGACCGATTTGGTGACAACTATATGCTTATCAAGATCAAAAGGGCTCCACTTTCTACACAGTCAATTACCATGTCATCAGCTGCTCATACAAGTTATTAAAATTTATGAATTTATTCCTAAGTTATTTGAAATATAATAAAATGTAAATTAGGAACCGAGGTTTTAAAAGAAAAAGGTAGAATAAAGGAGGAAAAGGAATGAGCAAGAGGAAGAAGGACAACGAATCTATGTACTATTAAATCTTATATAAAATTATATACTAAGTATCAATGATTTTGCATAATAGCATTATTCATAGTCTCTACTATAATCTGCTTGGGTCCTGCCCACTATAACTCACTTTTGATTTGCTCTTGTTTTGTGTATTTATTATTATGTTTGTTAGGGTTTTATATATGGCTTCCTTTGGAGGAACAAAGAAAGAGGAAGATGATAATATTAAATTGTGAATTGGCAAGGAGATCAAAGATGAGAAAGTAGAAGCATTTGAATTATCTCATGTCTCAAGTTCCTAGATTAAGAAAAGAGAATCAGTAGTTGTTAACTCAATACTTAAAGCTCAAATTGGTGAACTTAGCCACATATTAGACTCTTTGAATTGACATTATTAGGTTCTGGACTACTAGCAGCAGCAGTTATAGGCGACAGGTTTAGCACGTGCCTAAGTGCTACCAACAATGACACTATGCGGACTTTGCAACCCAATTGGGAGATATAACGGCTAGCCACAAAAGTTAATATTGGAGATGGGATTCGCCACCAAAATAATAACCAAGAAAACACTTTTGTGGCAACTCGATTCCATGGATGCCCAGTTTTCGCACCTTAAAGATTGGGTTAAAAAACTATATAGGAACTTCAGCTCTGCCTAACCTTTCGACTAGCTTTCATTTATATTTTAGTCCTTTTAATTATTTCACTCTTTAT
Source organism: Mallotus japonicus (assembly GCA_949634005.1). Taxonomy (NCBI): domain Eukaryota; kingdom Viridiplantae; phylum Streptophyta; class Magnoliopsida; order Malpighiales; family Euphorbiaceae; genus Mallotus; species Mallotus japonicus. Next base: position 16,792 of record CATIWK010247480.1, read on the forward strand.
TGATTTTCTTTATTACATGCAATCATGATGATTATACCACACAAGCTCTAAAATAATGTAGATCCATACATAATATAAATAAATTTCATACAAAAATGGAGAAAGAGTAAAAATATTACATATCCCAACAAGTGTTTTTTGTTTTATCATTTTTTATTATTTTATTATTTCTTTTTCATTTCACAACACATTTTCACATAATGTACACTCAGTCTCGAATAACCTGATGGTAATCATTGCTTTGCTGCCTACGTTTCACTCAAACCTAGTGGTGGTATACATGGCTATTGTCACTTATAGCACATAATGCTCTAGGCAGCGGGGTTCAATGTGCACCCAATTTTTCGATGACCACGGCATTGTGTAGGCTTAGGGCCCACTAGGAAATACAACCTGGGCTTTAAGTCCAAATCGGAGATGGGAGTCGTCACCCGGATGAAATCCAGAACATATATTACAACAATAAGATTCCACAGAGGCCTCCAACAGCAGTCCTCATAGACTGGTAGGACTCCTCATCTTCGGCCTCAACGACCGGCGGAGCGACTCGCGCTCTCCTCCTTATGCTGAAAATAAAAAAAAAAACACAATTCAAACAACGCAAACAAAACAAACCTCCTAACGGTTACGCAGAATACTAAAACAATGAAGACTTATCGAAGACATAATGGAACCTAATTTATGCTGCAGTAGTTTCAAAGAAAACAAAACTCTGCTAACCTAGGTCCACAATACTAAACCTAGGCTCTGATACCAACTTTGTCACGACCCAAACCGGGGAGTCATGACCGGCGCTAGGGAACGGGAATTCATACGAAACCGGAACCAGTAGCAAGCCTTAAAAAAAATAAACTCATGCAAACATATAATAAAAAAAATACCTCAGAATTAAAACTTTGATAAAAAAAAATGAAATCTCATATCATATAATGAAATATAACAATACATAATCCTTTAAACACAAATCTCAGTTATAAAAATAATACTAAATATTACGACAATCAAGTACGCCTACTGCAGCTTCTAGAATACAAACAAGAGTTCAACTATGAAATTTACATAATCTAGGCTGGGCTGAAGAAGACCGACGGAGAGATCTAGTACTGAGGTCTGACGAAGTAGAGTGTCCTGAAAAAAAATATTGAGAGGGGTCAGACCTCACTGAGTGAATTATTATTATATATATGCACGCATCCCTAGTGACACAGACAATCAAGCATCAGTATAATATTTATATCTTTATATTTATTTATTCTATACAGGCATTGCATACAGATGCTCGGAGTCACAATGTATGATGATGAATAAATCCAGAAAGGTTTTTGGGTGGAGGATCGGAGTAGAACCCCAGTAATAATCGTAACCTTAGTGCAATACCTCATTAGCCAACAGGTTATCTTAAAATCCAAAAATATTTCTCTTATCCAAATTTGACAGTAGACTGGCCCCGAGATCTCTGGTCAATCGAGCTCCAACAGTCTTACTGTCGGCATGACTAGCCTCTAGTCAATTGAGCTCCTGCAGTCACACCACTCTCACTTCACAATTCTCAATAATAAGTTTCTTATATCACATTTCATATACTCTCACTTCAATAAAAATTTATAACTTAACATCTAGCGTATTGTTGCGCAACAATCCTAATGTGACCCACTAGGTAGCACGTTCTATGAAATCCTCCAAAATATTTTATCACAAATAATGAGAATTAAAATAAAATATGAAAGCATCCATTAATCACATTTTATAATGACATTTTATAAATGTGAAAACATATATGTTCAACAACAAAAATAAATAGCATTTAATGCAATATAACATAATAAATAATAAAATCCATGCTCATTCGAAATATGGATGCCAATGACATACTTTCTACATGCAATGCATATATATAATAATAACTCATAGTACTACTGCATTCCTCTGTTCCGGTTCTGCTGGCCCGGTCCGGTCGGCCTAGCTCGCGGTACAACTAAGAAAATGATAATAATAATATTATCAGAATAATATTCCTAATTTAATAACTATAGAATTTCTAAGAACGACTCGACAGAAACTCATAACTTAGGATCGACCTAATGTCATGTTTTACGAGAATTCTACCAAAAATTCGGCAGAGTCTCCTTTGTAAAATGGACATCCCTCTACCGAAGTAGAGTCGATCCTGCATGCAAACACACTTCAAATATCACAAAATGCGCAACTTCTCAGTTTGGATCCCCGAACTACAATTCTTGCCCAACCGAGACTCAACAAGATTCAAAATCAATAAAATAATAATAAATACTAATAATTCACCAAAACTCATAAAAATTCCAATTAATACCAAAATTAATTATTTACGTAATAAAAGCATAAAATATATATATTTACCAAAAATAAATAATAAATTCCACATTAATACTTAAATTATATTAAAAATTCAATTTTTCTGAAATTAAGAAATTAAATAGCGTTTAATTACCGATAATCAATTAAATTATTAAATTATCTAATTTAAAAAACTAAAAACTCATTAAATCCTAAAATCATAAATATTTTTAGGCAAAAACCATCTTTAAGCCCCTGAACTATAGCGGTTTTTCTTATTGAGCCCCTATCGTTTTATTGCATTGCATTGAGCCCTTATGCTTTTATTTATGTAGCTATTGAGCCCCAGTTTGTCCTAATTTGACAGATAAACTGCAATTGTTTGTCACGTTATGTTAAGTGGCGAGTGACAATTCATGTCCTATGCTGAATGGTTAAATGTTGGCTGACTAGACTTAGTAATGTTGATTGTTGAACAATCAACATTACTAAGTCTCAATCAACATTACT
>CATIWK010247502.1:0-14232 GCA_949634005.1 Mallotus japonicus
CAGTAACATTGGCGAAATGATAGTCTAAAATTTTGTCCTTTACCCATTTCGCCATTTAAAATGGCGAAATGAATTTTTTCAAAAAAAAAAAAAAAAAAAGGACCACAAAAATGGAATTTTTTCAAAAAGCACCATAAAATGGAAATTTTGAAAATTTTTTACCATAAATTGGTAAATAGCCCAAGAGTGAGCTGAATTTTGTCCACAAGCATTTTCGCCTCTTTGAACAGCGAAATGCGTTTTTTCCAGCAAAAAAAAAAGTACCACAAAAAGGGAAAATTTTTAAAATATACCATAAACTGAGAATTTATGTAATTATTTACCATAAAAAGGTAATTTGCCCCTTTCTTTTGTTGCTGGATGCTTTCATGATTAAGCTGTAAGCTTGTTTGCTTTCTCTTTAATGAAATTAGTTGTTCGAAAAAAAAATCCAGTGATTTATCAATTGCCATTTAAAGTAGAAATATTGTTGATTTTGGCATGTGCTTGTAAAGAAGAAGTATACTCATTATCCATTGACCTTTTCGTTTCTCTATCTTTAACGGTATTAAGGGGTTTGGCACACTTTTACTAATGGAAAAATTTACGGAATCAATTTTGTCGATAAAAATACCACGGAACCAACTTTGTAAAATGCTTAAATCACGGAGCACCAAATTGTACTTTCCACTTTTTTTTTATGAAAAATAAAAGTTCCAAAAAGTTAATTGGGTCAAGCATACCTGAGTATTAATTGATTCTTGTCAAGCAAATTAATTAAAAATTCTTTGTCTCCGGGTCTTAAAACAGTAAATTTTTGAACTTATCAAGTGATTTAAGGTTCACCGATCTTAGAGATCTAATTTCTATCAGAAAATTGTTGATAGGTTAAAAGATTTAAACTTATAAAAACTTCTAAACTAGCTGTAAATGATAAAATAGCTAAATTTAATGTTAAAGATATTTGTTAAAATAGGAAATTTAAAAAATATTAAAAAATATAAACAGAAAATTTTAAAATTAGAAACTTCACTAAAATAAAAGGAAGTTTTGTTTATAAACAAAATTTAATTAAATAGAAACATGACAGGAAATTGAAATGAAATAAAAAAAAATGAAATTATTGAAGATTCTTATTGAAGTTCCATGTTTGAAGTTGTTTATCTTTGTGAATCTCGTTGTTTTGCAAAAAGAGCTCCATTTATCCTTTTTTTTTTGTTAACTATCTTTTAGTCCCACTAAAACACATATTCCACTAAAAATTTCATATTACTTCTACTTTCTAAATTTAAAATCACACCATATTCCATAGAATGGCAAAAATACCGTTTTTACCAAGTAAAATTTATTTTTTTTAATGAGAAGATAAAATTACATAATTAGTTATTTCTCAACCTAAAATTTTAACTTTACTCACCACTGCATATACTTTTTTTTTTTTTTGCCAAATACGATTCATTAATTCATGAAAAAATTATAGTATATAATTAGTCAACTAAAATATATTTTACTTTGTATATTTTGATTAATTGTTGTTATCTTAAAATAAGCATAGCAAATGTCAGCCATAACGTAGTTTAGTGGTTATTTTTTTCTTTCAAAAATATTATATAGTATAAAGTTTAAATTTTGTCATGCTCAATACTGAAAATTATTCCATTTTACGTAATTGATCAATATAGCTATATCATTTGATCTTCTTTTTTGTAATTAAAAAAAAAAAAAGCATAGAAGCATGTTTAATTGAGTTATAATTGAGCCTCGTCAAGCAACCAAATATTCACCTACTAATTCCAATTCTCATAAAAGAACAAAATATTTACAAATCAGATTCTCAAAATAGCATTAGACATATATAGATACTCCTCAGTCATAGAAAGCACTTAGAAAGCAGATCAAAGCATCATGGCAAGTAGTTATTACATTTCTGGTTTATACAGAATCTTGTGCATGATTGTTCGTGCTTTACACATTGCCTCTAATGGCTCAGCCTTATGCATGGTAATACCTCGACCTTCTGCCATGTCAATTTCTTTCTCACCTACCCTTTCCCATTCAAAGCATTGTATAAGTGAACCCAAAGCCAAACCCACCATTCTTTGAGCTAGCCCAGCTCCAGGACATGATCTTCTACCTAACCCAAATGGCATTAGGTTATGAGCCTCCACTTCACCACTATCAAATCTCTCAGGTTTAAAACTTGCAGCATCCTCCCAAATTGTAGGATCTTTATGTATAGCCCATGCATTGACCAATAACATTGTGCCACGCGGCACGTAATAACCTCCAACAGTGCAATCATCAGATGACATGTGAGGAACTAGGAGCGGAGCTGCTGGGTGTAGCCGAAGTGTTTCGGAGATAATGTTTTGAAGATATGGTAATTTGGGTAGATCATTTTCATCCAGTAAACATTCTTGGCCAACTTGATTATCTATTTCATCTTTAGCCTTCTTCAATGTCTTTGAACAGTTTAGTAGATTAGACATTGCCCATTCTAATGTCACTGCTGATGTATCGGTCCCAGAAAATAGCATAATCTGTATGAGAAAAAGAAGTCAAATTAAACATAAATGTAATTAGAAAAATGTATCATTGAAAGACACTTTTCGCCAGTGAGGGAATAGTCAAGTGGTAACTCTTCTTCAAGGGTATCATGGGGTGTAGAGTTTGATTTTTGTTGTCTTCAATTTAAAGGGGAAGACTGCCCCCTATTATGCAGTCTATCGAAGTTTAAATCGTATGATCTTCCTAATAAAAAAAAGACACATATCCAAATAAATTGTGAAGAAGAAAGTTCTAATAGTCCTTGCCAATGCACATGGACCAACATATGCAGTTGATGAAAAATTGAATCACGTTGATATCATTTTTTGTTGGGAGATTCTTGCCTACACTGGGTGTATATACATCCAATGGTAAGATTTAAAACACAAGATACATATCTTGTTTTAATCAATTAAGTTATCAATATTTTGATGTGTTTTCTTAAATCTTACCATTGGATGCAATACACCCAGCCTAGGCAAGAATCTTCCTTTTTTGTTTGATATGTACTAATGTGTGTAGGTAATGGGTTGAAAGGATAAATAGTGATCCTACCACGACGACGGCTAGCTCATGATCAAGAAAGTGCCAATTCAGATTTCGCTAGCATATATAGATAGATATGGTTACAACAAATTGCCTTTTTTTGCGGGTTAAGATATGCATCTCCTAATAGAGTGGCATGCATCCGCCCAAGTGTCGCAGTAATGCAAACTTGCCATTAGATAGAAGCATATGTGCTTTATGTATGAAAGAATACTAATTGTTAAATGTGCAAAACGGGTAAATTGTTTGAATAGTTATCAAACTTTACTTGTAATTTCAAATTAGTTATAAAATTTTAATTTATGACTTTTTGATCACTAAACTTTAGTTTTTATTTCAAATGTAGTCACTTTTAAAAATTTTAATCCTTATAGTTATATAATATTACCATTTCAATCCAAAAGATTATTTCTTTGCAAATAAGTTCATAGGTTCTAAAGATAAAAAATAAAGTAAAAATATATATTTTTATTGTACAATAAATTTTTTTTAAACTGTCATTTAAAATTTAAATTATAAACTAAACTTATGACAAATTATAAATATTTAATTTTTTATAAAATACGGTGATAAATGTTAAATATTCTAGTGACAATAGTTCATTTAATTCTTACCTTCTTTCTCCGTGTTCAAAAAAATTTCTAAAAATACTATATTTCACACAAAAAAAATCTTATTAAATTTTTATTTATTGTACAGTTCGTATTAAATTTTTTTAAAAAAAAGTGCTCAATTGTTGTGATCCTAATGGATTATTGGAATCGGAACTCTCTATTCAATTTCCCATTTATCTAACAAAGTCACAGTATATTGATTATGATATTCTTGGTGAATATTAACCGCTTCCTGTCCTGCGACGAATAATTTTTATCTTAAAACTCTCAAACTGTTAGTATTAAACAAGTTAAATAAACACAAATAATGAACAAGACAGTTTACAATGGAAGGCATAGAGAAAACAAAAATATATTTTTTACTTTATTTTTTTTCTTTTAGAACCTATGGACTTATTTGCAAGGAAATAATCTTTTGGACTAAAATGGTAATATTATATAACTTTAAGAATTAAAATTTTTAAAAGTGACTACGTTTGAAACAAAAACTAAAGTTTGATGACTAAAAAGTTATAAATTAAAGTTTTATAACCAAATTGAAATTACAAGTAAAGTTTGGTGACTATTGGTACAATTTACCCGTGCAAAATGATACACTTTAAATTGCTACATTTTATGAAAAGAAAAAAAAAATTAGATGCAGTCGTTAGAGAGTGCATATTTAACAATATTTTTTTTTCAATTACAAGGTTGATGAGATATTTTTACACCACCATATTGATTTAAAATTAAAAATAATAATACATGTTGCAAATTATAAAATGAACAGTTGCAGTCTATGTGAAATTATACCTTTCCCTGTGCACTGTTTTTGTGACCAAAACATATAGGAAAAAAATAATTTTACGTGAATTGCAAAGCATTATTTATAACGCGAATCCTCTACATGAATCTTTAACTTAAAACTCTTTTTCATTCAGCTCTTGTGAGTAGTGCTAAAATTTGATTTCATACGAATTCTGAGATGGGAAATGGATAATTCTACTAACATTTATAAAAATTAGTGTTGATTCTTGCATCATACTCGTATTCTACAAATAATATGACCTGAATTAAGGTATGTGATGAACTAATGACTTCAACGGTCAACTGTGACAGATGTAGAAGAGGACCATAATTTACACAATTAAGTACACAGAGGAAACAGTGTGTGCACTAACCTGTAAAAGCCCTTTAATAAGTTCAGTGTAGTATTCAGGTTCTGATTCTTGCAAAGAAAGAAGATGATCGATCATAGTATTCATGCTCTCTAAATTCTTCTTCTTGCTTCTACGTTCATCAAGCAAATCTTGAAAGAATTTATCCAACATTGTTGCAAGTCTAATCACAACTTTCTTAAACGCACCACCATCAATCCAATTCAAGATCGGTAAGAAATCCCCAGGATTTGATGCTCCTGCACAAGTTATAGCTTCATTCATTAATTTCCTGAACTGCTTTGCTTCTTCTTCATCACTTACATCATCTCCATAATATCCCTTTACTGCAACAATTCTTATCATTATATTAAACGTTAGTTCTTCAAACTTTGGTGCTAGCTCTACCTTTAAAAAATCTTGAAGCGAACCATTAGATAGGTTAACAACTAGTCTCTTGATTTCGTCTTTTCGAATGTTTAGAAGCTTGTTAAGGCGATGAGTTGAGAAGATTTCTATAGTGCTGATACGGCGAAGATTACGCCAGTGCTCACCATAGGGTGCTTGAGCCAAGGTGGTGTAGTTATAAGCTAAGTGTTTGCCCAAGAGTAATCTTGGACGATTGGCGAAAACTATGTCATTTTTTGTGAAACATTCTTCGGCAATGGATGACGAGGAGACGATGAGTACAGGGCGAGAACCGAAGCGTAGGAAGATGATTGGGCCATATCTTTGAGATAGGTGATAGAGAGTACGGTGCATAAGCGGTTTCAGGAGATGGAAATGGCCGATAATTGGAAGCGCAAATGGACTTGCAGGGAGATTTTTGCGACGTATTTTCGACTGGTAAGCAAGGAAGAGGAGAAAAAAAGCAAGGAGAAAGTACAAGATTTCCATGGATGCTTTTTTCTTGTTTTGGTTGATGGTAGAGTTGGAGCTAAAAAGAGCAGGGAAAGACACTTGGAATGTATTACCGCGACAGCCATATTAGGATCAATTAAATATAAGAGTTTTTTTAATGAATTTTTTTTTTGGACAAAATTGCCCCTGCTTACATGGAGGCAATTCTTCTTTATTTTTTTTATTTCATGTGGGGCCCATGATTTTTTTTATATGCAGCTTTGTAGCTGTCCCGCGTGAAGAATCATTTTCCTAAATATAAAATGGACACTGATATAGCGGTCCGTTAGTCGATAAAATTCAGACACCAATAGGTGTCACTACTCTCGACATACGCAGGTAGTTACAAGATAAAAATTATGAGGGTCAAATGGTGATTTTGGCCCCTTTTTATTGTTATTTATTTTTTGAAATTTAATTATTTTTTTTAATCTAAAACCTAATTACATACGAGTGAATCCGTCGTATAAGGATTTAAACACCCATAATCTATAAATTTCTTTTTTTAAAAAAAAATCTAAAACCTAAATTGCACACAGGTGAACCCGTCGTGCGAAAATTTAAACATCTGTAGTTTGTAAAAAAAAAATTTTCTTTTAGGAAATTTTTTTTTTTGAATCTAAAATCTAATTGCACACGGGTGAACCCGTCGTATAAAAATTTAAACACCCGTAGCTTGTAAAAAAATTTTTTTTTTAATAATGAAATGAAAAAAAAATAAAACAAAGAGGGGCAAAATGGTCTTTGCCCCCTCCAGGGACACCACTATTCCTGTCGCTAACAGCGACAGGAATCATTTTCTATAAAATTCAGCCATAATGCTCATAGTGACTCGTTACAAAAGATTTTTTTTGTTTCTCATATTATCCCACGAGCAGGGACAGTATAAATAAAAGGGGTCATTTTAGGAATTTTGTTGTCCGCTTTAAATAGCGGGCCACTACATTAATTATTTCTGTAAAAAAATAAGTTGGGGGAAATTTTAAAATTATTCCCAGTATTAATTAATATTTATTTTTTAATTTTTTTTAAATATAAAATCTAACATGCATTGAATGAATCCATCTTATAACGATTTAGATATATAATATGTATATAATTTTTTTTATTTTTTAATAATAAAATTAAAAAAATTAGAGATAAATGTAAATGGCGCACCTCACAACGTCACTGCTGACATTGCGAGGTGCCACATAAAACTTTATCTATATGGGATAATATTTTATGTTATGAGTAGTGATAAATTAGATTATTATTCCCTTTTTATTTTATGTTACCCCTATTATATAGAGGTCAAAATATAATTTTTTTTATTTTTTTATAGTTATTTTTGATACATTATTACACTTATCATTACCCGTAATGTCAATATAATACAATAGAAAGATAAGAAATTATTGGTGTACCAAGGCTGTTTGTTTACCTCCAAATTTTGAGTGATTTATGTACAAATATTTTTGTCTACTTGTAATAATTAGTATAAACAATTATAAATAAGAAGAATAGCTGTTTTTTTATAAATAAATATCTCATTTTATTAATAATTTGTGAGGGATAAAACTATTTGAAAATGCCCTAAATGATGAAAAGACTCCTCCCAAAAAAAAAATTGTTATTTATCAATTGTTTAAACCGTTTGGGGATAAATACAATTATAATTTATGTGGTTTTACCTTTTGGCAAAATTAATTTTGTGTTTTTTAACATTTAAACACTATGTGTTTAATATTTTTTGGGATAATAACACTATTAGTTCTATAAATTATATCATTTTTTCAATTAAGTTCTACAAAAAAAAATTTTACAATCAAATTCTATAAATTTAAAAAAGACTTTCCGTTAGTTCTAATCGTCAATCAAAATAGTTTTCCGTTAGTCAACCCTTAAAATCAATTTTTTTTTTTTACATTTCAATCCGAAAACTATAAAAAATGTTATTTTTGATATTTTAAATAAATAATTTTATTTTTATTTTTTACTTCTTTTATTATTTAACTTTCATAAATAACTCACTAAAATAATTTTTAAAAATAAAAATAAAATTATTTTTCTTAAATTATTAGTTATATTGGCAATGATAAATAAAAATAATTAAATATTCTTACTTATTTTCAAGTAGAAAATTTCAATTAATATATCATAAATGAATAAATATTTTTTATGAGAAAAAAATCTCATTTAGTTTTGTTAATATTATAACTTATGTTAAATTTCAAAATATTTTTAAAATTAATCAAATTTAAATTAGACAAATTTTAAAAAGTATTTTTCTAAATTAGACTATTTTATAATAAATATTTGAACAATAAAATAGTTTAACATATTTTTACTATAATTTTAATTGTTATAACAAAATATAATTAATTTAAGATAAAATATAACAAAATTTTCTATTTTATCTTAAATTAATTATATTTTATAATAACAAATAAAATTATTAATTACAATATATTATTCTTCAAATATTTTCTATAAAATAACCTAATTTAAAGAATTTTTTTTAAAAATTGTCTAATTAAGATACAATTGGGCTCAAAATTTATTTAAAATATGATATAAATTATAATATTGACAAAACTAATTGATTTTATCCAAGTATAAAAAATATTTATTCATTTAGGATATATTAATTAAATTTTATATTTAAAAACAATTAATTGATTTTATTTATCATTGTTAATAAAATAATAATTTAAGAAAAAAAATATTTTTAATTTTAAATTTTCATGAAATTATTTTAGTGAGTTATATAGTTATTATAAAGGTTAAATAATAGATAAGTTATAAATTAATAAATAAAGATATTATCTATTTAAAATATCAAAAATTACATTTTTTTATAGTTTTAGAACTGAAAAGTAAAAAAAATTTAGTTTGAGAGTTGACTAACTGAAATTTACTTTGACTAAAAATAGAACTAACGTAAAGTTTTTTTTTTTAAACTTATAGAATTTGATGGTAAAGAAAATTTTTTGTAGGACTTAGTTGAAAAATTATATAATTTATAGGACTATCAGTGTTGTTATCCCTATTTTTTATACTTCAATATCCTTCTAACTAATATCATCATTATTTTTATGAGAAAAAATTAATTTAATATGAAATATCAATGACAAAATTTATGAGTTATTACATAATTATACCATGAACTATAGTCATTTTTTCAATCTATTATAGTTTGAAAATTGTGGCGAATTGGTATATGACATTTTCGATTTGTTGTAAATCTATTCGCAGTCGAAATAGCATGTGTCTATACTAGCATGACATGCTGACATAACATATACCAATTCACCATTAAATTTCATTTTTTTTTTTTTGCAAATCTACTTTTATTTTTATTTCTTTTAGTTCAATAATTGTTCTTCCATTAAATTTCATTACAATCACTTAGATTTTATTTATTATTTTAATAAATTTGGATCACAATCAGATAAATAATTTTTCCATAAATTATAAATGTATTTTCATAAATATAAAATAAAAAATTAATTTTAAAATATTAAATAAAGAACAATAATGCACATGATCACAATAAAAAGATCGTATAGATCTCTAAATGTAACTTTAAAATTTGATGACATTAAAATAAATGTGAAGTTTATAGAATAAAGTAGTGTAATTTTTTATTATTTTTAAGATGAAAAATTAAAATTTTTGCTATTGACCTTCGAATATTATAATTTATGAATAAATTGGCACAATACATATATAGCTACTATAGTTGTAGCGAAAATGCTAACTCTTTTATGTATTTAAGGTCTAACTTCATAGACACATTAACTTATAATATTTGTTCTTTTAAATATTTCCGTGTTTCTTTATACTCCTTGTAATTTTTGATAATTATCATTTCAATCCATTCACTTTTTTTCAATATTTTATTATTATTTTCAGTCATAATTTTTTATTAATTTATTTACACTTTCTAATTATTTTAAATTAAAATAATAAGTATATTTTTAGTTTTTTAATTTTCACATATTTGAATTAAAATTAAAAATATTTTGTTTACATGTATAGACTTGAATAATGAATATCAAAAAATAAAATAAAATTTATATCTTTATGTATCATATTTATTGATTATTTAATTGACTATTAAAATTTTATAATTTAAATTATAAAATTTGTAACATATTATGAATATAATGTCATCTTTAAATATTATTTATTTTATTTTATTATTTATAGTTATAATTTAAAGAAGTATTAATAGTTTAAAATTATTAGATTATGAATAATTTAAAATGAGATATAACCAACAAAAATTTTAAATTAATAATTAAATAACCAACAAAAAAAAGATTATAAAAATATAATTTTTTTTTTGAAATATGTTTGACACAAGACTTACTGTAGCAGCAGACGTTATTAAAAACTATATATAAATAAAATATTTATAAATTAAAATTAAAATAAGTGAACAATAGAAAACTATATTAATAATTTTTATTTTAATTTGGTCAATAATAAAAAAGTAATAATTACTATTATTTTATAACTCTTCATTAATAAATATTTTATTCAAACTAATAAAATAATTTTTGTAAAAACAATGTCAATATTTTAATATTCATAATGTTATAAATAATATAAATCAAACAAACCAATCATCTATCATTTGATCAAATAATTATTTATTAATAATCTATTTTAATATTTACTAGTGTGAAACTGATATATTCCATACTAAATATTTCAAAATCTAATAATTTTGTTTTATTAATACTTATTAAATTATAACTATAAATAATTAAAAATTAACAATATTTAAATATTTCGTTATATTTATAATATATTGCAAACTTTATATTTAAAATTATAAAATTTTGATAATCAACTAAATAATCAATAATTATTCCCAAAAAAACTAAATAATCAATAATTATTCCCAAAAAAACTAAATAATCAATAAAAATTATTTATAAAGATATAGGTTTTATTTTACTTTTTGGATATACATCATTCAAGTCTATACATGTAAATAAAATATTGTTGGCGGCGGGGTTTAGTGCGCGCCCAAATGTTGGCAACCACGACACTGTTTGAGTTCAAGGCCCACTAGGAAATACAAAATGAGTTGGGGCCCAAATTGGAGATGGAGTTGCCACCCGGATAAAAGCCGGGACACACTATACAGCAACTGGATTCCACGGAGGTTCCCAGAAGCCGTCATCAGAGATCGGGTTCGGAAACTGGGTATGGGCTTTGAATGCTCACCCAACCTTGCGGTTGGCCTCCGTTTGTGTTCTGTATTTTATTACCATTTGATTATTAAATTATTTCCTTATTACTGTGAGTTACAAGCATTCCCAATTTTACATGTTACCGACTTTGCACATTAGTCTCATTTCATGCTTATTAATCTTAACACTTATTACAAATAATAATAATAAATTTACAATCATTCATTCCAAATAAAATGAGGTAAGGGATTAGGGATTACAATACTTTGTACAATTAATACAATAACAAAATTCAAATGAAACCTCTCAAGAGCTAATTAATTCACTAATTACATAGTGATTAAAAATCACCTTGAACCTACAACAAATAACGGTTAGTTTTGCCTCAAAATAACCATTTTTATTTAACAAAGAAATTGTATTAAATTTGCATAAAGTAGGCATGAACGTTCATCTAAACATGGATTAATTATTCAAACAAAACTAATCATGGCAATTACATGCAATATTAAAAATAGAAAGCAGTAAAAACGTATCAGAAACTGAAAATAAACACTAATTCATGCAGAGTTCTAGTCGGGAGGCGATCGCCTCTTCAAAGAGGCATTGCCTCCTAACCAAGAGGCGATTTAAGATCGCTCAATCATAGAGGTGTCGCCCTTTCAACAGGGCACAGCAGATCACATAAAACTACATGTTTCTTAAATCCTAAGCAATTCAAATATTCATGCAAATAAACATAAAAATGCAACTTAAAACTCAATAATTCACATATTCAGGTCATTAACATGACATCAAGCAAGCAATAAACGGAAGACAAGTATTAAAATTCAAGAAACTAAGCTTTTATGCAAAGTAAGTAATTCTAAACTTGAAAACAAGAATCCTCACTAATTTGATCGAATTAGAAGCTCCTAACTAAGCCCTGAAAGCTTGGTTTTATTGATTTGAATGCTTTGAATGCAAGAAAACTTCCCTCTTCTTCAAGAAAATGGATCATTGAGCTTAAAACTCTACTTCCTCTTCTTCTTTCTTCTTTTTTCCCCCTAGTTTTCTATGGCTTTTCGCAATAACGTTTTTTTTCTTTCTCTACTTTTTTTTTCTGAAAAATGACCAACCTTTTTTTTCCCTACCAGCCACACACCTCTCTTAACCCCTAAGCCTTCTCTCTCCTCTTATTTTCCCAAAAATCAAGGTTACTTTCCACCTTGCATTTTCATCATTGCCTTCTCCTTTTCCAGCTCATTTCTGCCCCAAAAGTCTTATTTTCTCATCCAAGTTTGTAGAGATGAGATAAATGAGTCCATTTCTTTGTTTAATGCAGCAATAAATAGCATTTAATACTGCATAGGTCGGTGTCAAAGAGGTGTCGCCTCACCAATGCCTGAGACGAAGAGGTGTCGCCTCATCGTAGAGGCGATCGCCTCTTCAACCTAGGCCTGGCTTAGGCTTGGGCCTGGGGCGAAGAGGCTTAGGCTTGGACCCGGAGTTCTAAATATGGGTTTAGGCTTTGGATTTTAAGGTTTGGGCCTCTCAAGTCCATTATAGAGAAGCTTTCGGGTCTCATTGCATTCAATATTCGAACTGTCTTATCATTAGGCTTTCGTTGTAGGCCGATCAAACCGAGGGTGTCCACAAATATCATTAAAAATTTAAAATATTAAAAATTTAAAATATATTTTATGATTGTGATTTTAAAATAATTAGAATATATACATGTGTCAATAAGTTAATAATATTATTAAAAATTATAACTGAAAATAATAAAAGAATATTGAAAAAAATAAGAGGATTAAAATGATAATAGACAAAAATTATGAGGAGTATACAAAATACAAAGATGTATAAAAGATACAAATATTACAAGTTGAGTTGTCTATGAGATTAGACTTGAAATACATGAAAGAGTTAGAATTTTCACTACAAGTACAGGGAATTGTGTATGTACTGTGCCTAAATAAATTAGTTAAATGACAAATATTTTTAAATTATATATGGAGTAATTTCATATGTTGTCATTAATAATAATAATTGTCAGATTTTATTTTAATTTTTAAATTTTAACTTATAAATTTCTTTTAGTAAATAAATTAAAATAATTTGTAAAATTGATAAGTTAAAATTTAAGGATAAATCTACAAAAATAATGTAACAACTATAATTGAACTAAAAGAAATGAAAAAGATACATTTTTTTAGGTTAGAAAAATTATAAATATTTAAAATTTACTTAATTAAAATAAGCATATATTTGAAAAAAAAAATGAATGTTAAGGATAGAAATTACTAATTTTTTTCATTAATTTTCACATCAGCAAATAATTTACACATGTATATCATATTAATATGTCATGTTAGCATAAGTACATGCTATTTTGATCAGGAATAAATTTGCAACAAATTAAAAAGGTCATATAACAATTTTTCACAATTTCTAAAATAGGATATATTGGAAAAAAATGACTATAGTTTATGGTAAAATTGTATATAATAACCCTAAATTTATTGTATATATGATTTATGATTACTCTAACCAATTGGTTATTTTTAAAAGTATTGTAAATCTATTTTAAAAATTATTTATTTTTATTCATAATAAAATTAAAAGTACATTTAAACTTGATTTTTTGTGAGTCTATTGTAGTTAGTTGAATGACATCACTACAAGAATTTTATGCTTTTGTGACAACTGAAATTGTCACATTAGATCAAGAAATCGTCACCATATATTTAAAATGATGAATTTTTGTCGTCACAACAATCGTCATGGCAAGTGCGTGGTATTTTGTTGCGGTGACGATTTTTTTATTCGTCATTTTAAAATTATTAAAAGTGACAATAATGACTTTCGTCACTTTATATATTGACATATAATGACGAAATTTAGTACTATTTAATGACGAAATAACCGTCATTAAAGAGTTGATTTCGTCACCATAAAACAATAGTTTATATGACAAAAATCATAATTTGTCACCTATAAAATTTATTTTGTGACGAATGAGATGAATTCAAAGAAAATCCAGAATTATTTTGGTGACACTATATTTGTCACCATTAGATCTCATAAATCGTAACAAAAAATATTCAAAACTGCGACGATAATGAACTTTCGTCACAAAAAATACTTATGAATTGGTGACAAAATGTGTTTGTCATTAATGGTCATAATTTACATGAAAAAAAAATTCATTCCATATTATAACTTAATTTCGTCAATATAAAACGTGGATATGATGACCAATATAAATTGTCACAATTTGTTTTAATGAAATTGACAATTATAATCATCATGAAAGTAATTAAAATTTAAAGGTAAAAT
>CATIWK010247504.1:0-11012 GCA_949634005.1 Mallotus japonicus
ACAGGATGAAGCTATTAAGGCTGTCTGTCGCGCGATTCGTCGTGCTAGAGTTGGAATTACGGACCCAAACAAACCTTTAGCAAGCTTCTTGTTCACTGGTCCTACAGGTGTAGGCAAAACTGAACTGGCTAATGCATTAGCCGTTGAGTATTTTGGGTCCAAAGCCTCAATGGTGAGGCTTGACATGAGCGAATATATGGAGAAACATTCAGTATCAAGACTTTTTGGCTCACCTCCTGGCTATGTAGGCTATAATGAAGGAGGGCAGCTAACTGAAGCCATTCTCCGGCGACCCCATTCCTTAATTCTCCTTGATGAGATTGAGAAAGCACATAGAGATGTTTATAATGCCTTGCTTCAGATTTTGGATGATGGTAGTCTGACAGATGGTAAAGGGAAAAAAGTTGACTTCAAGAATAGTATCATAATAATGACTTCTAATATCGGAGGAAAGGCAATTCTCCGGGGAAACAAACTTGGTTCTGAGCAGGTTAAGGCATTAGTAGCCGAAGAACTGAAGCATTGTTTCACGCCAGAGTTCTTGAATAGAATTGATGAAATGATAATATTTGAACAACTTACAGAATCCCAGCTAGAACAGATTGTGGAGATTATGCTTGAAAAATTGTATCAAAGGCTGAGGAGCAAGGACATAGTGCTGCAAGTGAGAAAGGATATGAAGAAGAAGCTGATTGAAGAAGGGAATAATTCAAGTTATGGAGCTAGACCCTTGAAGAGGGCTATTGTAAGGCTGGTAGAAGATAAGATAGCAGAAGGAATCTTAAATGGAGATATACATGAAGGAGATTATGTGGAACTGGGTGTTGATCTCCTTGTTGCCAAAAAGCAATATAAGCTAATTTGCTTGAAATTATAAATTTATTATGAAACTTTTTATATATGCAAATAGCATAATTGTTTGTAATATATGTTTTTAATTAAGTTGCAATGGGATGAAAAAGGGATAGAAAATAAAAATTTGAATTCAATTTTTTCATAGCCTAACCAGTTAAAACGGATCGTTCATGTTTCGGAGTCAATACATTAATTGAGAATATTAATTTAATTTTCACTTTTCCATGTTCTTCCATTTCCTTTTGAAAGTTATAAGGACCAAGTGAAAAAAAAAATTAATTCTTTCATGCTAAAATCCTTTTTCAAGCCCTTAAACTTTTAAGTTTTATTGTATTAAACCCTTAAACTTCAATTGTGTTGTATCAAGCCCTTGTACTTTTATTTTTGCACACATTAAGGACTTGCTTTAAATATTTGGTCCCTAAACTTATTACAAAAGATCAAATTACCAAAACTAAAAAATTTTTTTACCATTTTAATACAATTAAATAACAACTTATGAATATGTTCTATATTTTTATTAAATAATCATTTAATAAATTAAATGAATTTAAAATTAATATTTTTATTCTTATTAACATATTAATTTAAAAGTAAAAATATCTCTTAGTTCAAATTAGTAAATTTTATTATTTTATTGTTAATACGTAAATTATTTATTATTCATAATTTTATTATTTTATTATTCATGATTTTATTTGGTAAAATATAAGTTAACAATACTAAAATTTAATAAAAATATTAACTTTTAAATATGAATATTTTAAAATATTTTTTATATTTTACTATATTTGACATACTTAATAAAGTTAATAAAGTATAAGTAAATTCTAATTAAGTATAAAGTGTCCAATATAATGATAGAATGTTACTCAACAAAGTGAAAATTTTAAGTTTGATACCTTTCTCTCGATCGTTAAATATTGAATATGAACTCTTTGATCTTCATTAATGGGAGTAGGGGCGAGCAAGCCTTTCAAACGAACCGAACCAACTCGTTTGATTTGATTCAATTTTGTTATTTTATATTTTCGCATTTTACAAACTGAAACAAATCAAATTGAAATTTTGTTTGGTTCGGTTCAGTTTTATACTAAGAAAATTCGGTTAACCAAATAAACCAAAATTATATATTATATATTTTTATTTTTTAAACATTATAATAACTTAATATAAAAATAATAAAATAATTAAGATTTGTAAAAATTTGGTTTAGTTCGGTCGGTTCCATTTAGGTTTGGTTCGATTACTTCGGTTCAATTTGATTTTTCGTTCAGTTCGATTTGGTTCAGTTTTTATGGAGTTTGGTTCGATTAGTTCAGTTCAGTCAGAAAAATTATAAAAAACCGACTGGATGCTCACCTCTAAGTGGAAACCCATAAAAAAAAAAAAGTATGATTGTATACAATATTGATTGCCTACAATATTGAATAAAATATTTCAACACTAATAATTATAAATTACAATAATACCAACAAGTATAAAAATAATTAAAAAATCAAACTTAGCTTATCATTAACAAATTTTTTAAGATTATCAAATATATATATATATATATATATAAATTTTTGAACAAAAAGTATACTTTTCACTATTTTCAACAATTATTGAAAATATACATTAAATTTAAAAAATTAAAATTTTTTAGTAATTGGAAATAATATATATATTTTTTAGTTTAAATACATTAAAATAATAAAATATGAATTTTTAATTGATTGAACTATTTTTAATAAAAATTATTTAATGCCTTTTGAATTGGTATTTAATTGGACTAAATTGACCCAAAAAAAACTTAAAATGCAGCAATATGACTTTTGAACACAAGTTTATCGATGAAATTTTTTTAAAAAGTCCTTAATGTGTGCAAATATAAAAATATGAGGGTTCAATACAACACAATGAAAATTTAAAGGCTCGATAAAATAAAATATAAAAATTTAAGGGTTTCAAAATGGGTTTTGCCTTTTTTCATACATTTATAAATGTCTAATCCACGGCACTACAAAGGTGCTAGTAAATAAATTAATGGGTTAAATAAAATAAATATTATATTTAAATTAAGTTTAGTATGTTATAATTAATTAATTTATTTTGTTTCAAATAAAATAACTAATTAGTTGATGAGTGTATTTATTTTACTTCAATTAATTAATTAATTAATATTTAACATGTCAAATATTATACGTTAAATTTTAATAATAGATTATCTAAAATAAATTATTTGAATATAATAATTATTAAAATTGTGTTAAATTTTAATTGTAACACATAATTATAATTTCTAATATTATCAAGTATTGATTATCAACTTTATATATATTTATATATATATATCTTGATTCCAGTTTCGGTTCTTTGGTTCGATGCAGATTGGGATGGTTCGGTTCGAAGAACTTATGATCTTTAGACCCGTCCTAATAAAAATTTTCAACGTTTCCATTCAGAGAAAGTCAAACAGTCAACAAAAATTTTTGATTCTCTTTGATGAGATTGAGAAAGCACATATATATAAATGTTTATGATGCTTTGCTTCAGATTTTGAATGATGGTATTTGATAGATAGTAAAGGGCAAAAGTTGACTTCGAGAACACTATCATCATTTTGACTTCTAATGTAGGAAGCAGTGCAGTTCTCCAGGGAGGGAAGCTTAGTTTGGAACAGGTGCTGAAGAAGCAGCTCAGGTCAAAGTTCCTGAATATAATAGATGAGATAATAGTTTTCGAGCCAACTTACAGAATCCCAGCTGAAACAGATTGCAGATATCTTATGGATGAACAAGTTAATCAAAGGCTTAAGACCAAGAATTTAGAACTTCAAGTGACAGAGGAACTGAAGAAGAAGTTGATTGAAGAAAGAAATAATCCAAGTTACGGAGCTAGACCGTTGAAGAGGGCAATTGTACTGCTGGTGGAAGATAAGTTAGCAGAAGGAATCTTAACTGGAGCTATAAAAGGAGGCAATTCTATTATAATGGATGTTGATTCACATGGTGATGTATGCGTCCATATGGCTATAAACGAACTGAGATACTCGCAACTTACAAACATCAAGTGGTATAATGAGTTGTGCTCGAGTATAAAGAAATCAAATCCAATAGCACAGCTTGACTTGTTTATATGGGTTATTTGCCATTTTATAGCAAAATCTAAAAATTTTTTTGCCAATTTGTGGTAATTTACAAAGTATTTTTCAATTTGTGGTACTTTTATTAAATTAAATTATTTTTTTAATTTAATTTATTTTTTATAATAATAATAATAATAATTATCATTATTATTATTATTATACATTAAATTAAAATAATTGTAATAATGTTAAAATTAAAAAAAAATCATAATATTATTATAATTATGATATTATTTTTAATATTATTATAATTAATTAATCATAATTATTATAATATTAAAATAAAAAAATAAAAAAAAAACTAGGCCACACACACAACACTAATGCAAATTCATGCATAAAGGCCCCACACACAACACTCATACATAAATAATAATAATAATAATAATAATTATTATTATTATTATTATTATTATAATAATTATAATATATTAAATTAAAATAATCATAATAATGTTAAAATTAAAAACAAAAAATGATAATATTATTATAATTATGATATTATTTTTAATATTATAATAATTAATTAATCATAATTATTATAATATTAAAATAAAAAAATTAAAAATTAAAAAAAAACTAGGCCATTTCGCCATTTCTTTTTTATTAAAAATTAAAAATTAAAAAAAAACTAGGACCCATAATTTTTTTTAAATAATTTGTCCATTTCGCCAAAGAGAATGGCCAAATGGACACAAAATGGAAAAAAAAAAATCTTAAAGCCATTTCGTCAGTCCAAATGGCGAAATAGGCATTTCGTCAAGTCTTCTATAAGCGACCCGCCACCTCAGCAAAAACTACCATAAAATGGTAAAATCTTTCAAAAACACCACAAAAGGGGAATTATTTTGAAAACAACCACAAAATTGGGAATTTGTTTCCAATTTTTCCATAAAATGACAAATAGCCCTGTTTATACCCTGTGCATCCATCCGTCCATGATAACAAGGCTTAGTTTGCAGTTGATTCTTGATGTCAAATATTGTGATTTTAATTATTAGTCTACGTGACTGAAGTACAATTGATATAATTTCCATACCACATTCGATATGAAGCTTTTTTTTTTTTTTTTAAATTGGGAGGTCATATGACCTTAACATCGATGGACTGCACAACAGGCGGTAGTCCTCTCCTTTTAAATTGACGACGGCAGGAATCGAACCCTCTACCTCAGGATGCCCTTGGATAAGAATTTACTACTTGACTACTCTTTCACTGACTGAAGCTAATTTTTATTTGTATTTTGTTACTGGCACTGGCCCAAGAGTTCGAGTACAGAATCACTAGCTATAAAACATCCTTCCTCACATAGAAACTCCGTGGGCTTTACACCATTAAACCAACCCTTTAGGGTTGAAGTTCAAAAGTTTTAGTTTAACAGATAGTAGCCATGTCCTATATATCATGAGACTAAGGCATGCAAAGTTGGACAAGGGGAAGGCATTGTAGTAAAAGTCCAAAAAAAAAAAAATGAAGAAATGTTAATGAAAGCTCAAGAACGGATCAATACAAAACTAAATAACAATTCGGGAATTAAGGGTGAACCTTGATCATCTTAATGCAACCGGAGTTTATGGTTGTTTTATTCACTAACTAGCCATAGAAGAAATTGAAGAAGAAACTTACCAACCTGTTGATTAAGAACATCGATGGACTGACTATATAAAATCCTAACACAATCACATTTCAATGATCACCTGTCGATTTTAGAGTAGTCTTAACGTAAACAATTCTGTTTCAATTGTTATGGAGCATTATAGAAACTAGCGTGATCTATCCCAAAAAGAGCACATCTCTTATTTTATTTTAGTCTTGCCACAATGATCACATCTATACAATCGTGATTTCATGTTAGCATGCCTAGTTGGAATAACAAACCACTAAAAACATAACACATGGTTACATACATGTTTAGTGGATAAAATTTTTTCCACCAAAACAAGAATATGGGTAGTTTTTTTTTTTTGCAATATGTTGCATTATAATTGGTTTGTTATTCCATATCAGATGCTAACGTGCAATCACGGTTGTATATTATAATTTCTCGCCACAATTATCATATTTATACAACTGTAATTTCATGTCAGCATAAATTAACTTTTATTTGTCTAGTTCAGGAGCCTGGTGCCTGTAAAATGTAAGTGATTACATATGAGTCACAACCTTGTTGCCATGCTTAACTGTTTTTATCAAATAAAGTTTCAAGATCCAACTATCATCAAATTAGTTTTTTTTTTTTTAAATAAAAAAACTTCGGAAGGAAAATTTTCTCAACTTACCGTAGTTAGAAATTAAACTCATAATTCTACAACACTAAATGAATTGAATTGCATAAAATGTTTACAACTCAAATAATACTTTAACTTTTTAATCTGAACTACCGATCTCTAGTTCGATTAAGGTAAAACCATAAAAGCATCAAAAGTCTTATAATAACTAATTTAATGCAACTGACTTAAATTTGAGATGTCACTTAAGCGAAAACAACACCTACCAGCCCATCCAAACAATTGTTGATTAGAATAATACTGTAATTTATATGCACTTTCAAAAATATTAATTTAAAGTAAGACTAATTCTTAGCCTAATAAACTTTGAAAAGAAAGAATTAAAATGTGTATTGGAACAAATTCTACATTTTTTGGGCTATTTTTTTCAAAAAATATATTTTATAAAGTTGATAAAATGTAAAACCTCTTCTCAAATTAATAAAATAAAATAAAACAAATAAAATATACATGTAAAATATATTTTCTATGTGACGGTTAAAACACAGCACGTTAATTTCAGGGTTGAGTAACAGCTTGTCTGGACCGGTAGCTTTTATTCTGGTATTTGAGATTTTAAGGCGGCAAGACATTCCAAACAAAAGTAGGATTATGGAAACTTGAACCTCATGGAACATTAGGTTCTTACTTATACGTTAGTTTATTAGTTTAGAAATTTAGATTGTTATTTACAATTCAGCAGAAAAGAGAGTTGCTTGAAGATGAAATTTGAGGAGTCAATGATCATGGAAGGAGAAGAGGGTTTGCATAATCATGGCGTGGCTTGGTGGAGAGGGCCATTAATTGGCAAAGGAGGCTTTGGGCCTGTTTATTTATCTACTTTAAAGAAACCCAAATCAAGAAACAGGATTTATCCCTCAGTTATGGCTGTTAAATCCGCAGAGGTCTCTGAATCGTGTTCATTGCAGAAGTAGAAGGAGGTTTTCAACAATCTTTATTGCTGTCCTTACATTCTTCAACGCTATGGTGAAGAAACTACAACCAATAACGCTGGAGTGATGTTTTACAATTTTCTTTTAGAGTATGCTTCTTGTGGAACCCTTGCTTCTCTTATTAAGCAATCAGGCGCTTCTGGGTTGCATGAATCTGATGTGAAAAGATACACATGGTCTATTCTTAACGGAATTGATTATATTTATAGTCATGGTAATGTGCATTGTGATTTGAAGCCTGAGAATGTGCTGCTTGTGTCTAATGGTAGCCCTGTCGGTGGTGAATTCATTCCGAAAATAGGCGATTTTGGGTTGGCAAAGAAAGTTGTGCAGAGTAAGCGAGCTTGATCATGTTTATATTGGAGGGACTACTTCGTATATGGCACCAGAGACTCTGGTTGATCATATTCAGGGGCCTCCATCTGATATTTGGGCTCTGGGATGCATTGTTTTTGAGATGTTCACTGGGAAGAAAGTTTGGGATTCAAAACCTTATGCGACAGATAAATGAGTTTCTTAATAAGATTGATGATTGTTCTGAATTGCCCAAAATTCCTTCTCAGATTCAAAGGACGGGAAGGATTTCTTGAAAGCTTGTTTAGTGAAGAAACCCGCATTTAGATTTACTGCCGAGATGCTATTGAATCATCCTTTCATATCAGAACCAGGTGACGTTGAAACCAGCAAATTGGGGGAGGTTTGGGATGAAGATTCGATTAATTTACTTGACACAATGACTGGTACTGATGATGACGATGAATCTTGTGATTCTAGTTTTTCTGAGAGTTGGGGCTTTATGTCTGAAGTCTGAAGAGGCTCCTTTTAAGCTTAGAAATTGCTTGCAGTGTTCTTGAAGTCTGAATCTTCTACGGCTAAAGCTGCGGTGTGGTTTTAATGTTCTGCTTTCAAGCTGAACCAATATGGCATAGCTTCTTCGTCAATATACATCTTCATTCTACAGTCTGTGCCTCACCTGCTTTGGTGAATGTCTTTCCAAAACTTGTTATGAGCTTCTTGATTTTTGACAGCTGTTCATATATACAGCAATTGTAGTGTTGGGCAAAAGATATTTGAAGTGATAAGTGCTGCAGTATACAACATGTTGTTGGCTTGTGCCATCATAGCAGGATGTGGAGATATCTGAGCAAATTGTCTTTGAAAGAAAAAGGCAGAACTTTTGCAGTTCAGGTACCATTGCCTCCATAATACGCATGTAGTTGATCAAAGCAATGGAAGTGCAATTAACTTGATTTCAGGCACCAGTTTATTGAGGTTGCTGAGCCAGAGTTTATGTATAGCCAACTCTTCGCCAAGGAATTGTTATTTGACATTTTCAAATGTTATGTAAGTAAAATAAGATACTGCTATTCACTTCAATATTATTTGATTTTGGCCTTGTCATGAGACATAATTTAGATACAAATCAACATTTACTTATCCAATCTGAACACGTGAAAGAGGTAATTTCTGAAACAGATTTCTTACTATAAAGTCTTCTGAGATCCTGATTTTGCAGAACTATTATGAAGAAAACTTCCAATATCTTGAGCATTTCTTGTGCTTCACGACTAGGGCTGGCCTAAGGGTGTGCTCAGAAATTTTTTAATTTCTTTTGAGTGAATGAGGCTGGTTAAGAGTTGAATTCACGGCCGACAGCCATGCGATATTGCTAAGTTTAGCTCATCAGCCTTCTCTCATTCTTATTCTGATTTATGAAAATCGAAGTTGTCACAATAGACTACTAAATATGAGAAGCAAATTGCAGATAATTTGTCTGCAGCCCTATAACTTTTTTTTAACTAATTAAAATATATGGCCCGAATATTATTTATATTTGCAAAAATAATAAAAAAGATAGTGGACTATAGTCTATAGTTTTCTCCACTAAAAATAGTAATTATTGGCATGCAAGAATTGGCATCAGTTTTGCATTTAAAGAAACAAAAAGTTGCATATTGATGTGCATGTGTGCTGCCGCTGTGCCAAGAGTCAAGTAAAATTCATTAAGGGGAGAACAGAAGCGAAAGAAGGAACACTATGTTGGGAATTTGTGGTTATATCAGAGTTTGCACAGCAAAATAATAATACACAAAAAAAAATACTGCAGCAAAGTATTAAATAAAAATGATATAAATATTTACTTGGTTCACTCTTGATAATGGTTTATGTCTACGTGACACAATACGAAAATTCTTTCATTATTAAAATAGTAGGTAAGAGAGAGTCGTCTTTAGATTAACACTAGAGATATACAACAACAGATATCTCACTAAAAAAAATAGTGGTACTCAAGGTGTTTCTCAAACCCTAAAATAATTCTCTTACTATTTTTTCACTCAGCACACTAATGGTCCTATGGCCCTCCTTTTTGTGTCCCCTCTTCTTATCAAGAATCATGCATTGCATGCATGGCCTTAGAGGCCACCGCCTTAGCGATGAAGTACTTCATGGTTAAGTATCTTTATGGCTAAGTACTTAGCCACGAAGGAGCTTCATGGTTAAAATTGGTTTTTTTAAGAGCAATGATAAAAGCGGTCCGTATTATTTTATTTTTTTTAATAGATGGACGAAATTGCTCCCGAAATTCACGGGGCCATTTTCATTTAGCTTTATTTTTTTGATAAATTCATCCTCAATTCCTTTTTTTAATGGACAATCCTAAGTCCCTATAGTTTAGTCAAAAAATTTTCTCTCCCATTTTTGCCCCCGGAGACATGAGGGGCTATCCATTTGAGTGGGGGTCATTTTACCAGTGGGGGTCATTTTGGTAAAATGACCCCCGCGATTTTCCTGTTCCTTGTCGCTAACATTATCCTTTTTTAATTGTCCCGCTTTGAAGCGGACCCGTTACCTTTTTCTTTTCTTTTTTTTAATCTAAGTTTTAATTGGATCCTTTATGTGAGAGGACCCACATAGCACACTAATGGTCATCAAATTAGAAAACAAAACAGTAAATAGGCATTTCAAAATTAATGCTCATGGGCTCATTTAAAAAGCTGCGCCCTCACAAATTATTTGAGAATATACACAAAGAGGGAAATGCAATGGCCTGATTTGGAGCAGCCCGGGACGTGCAAGCAATGACTTTGGAAATTGGTTTGGCATGTATGCAGATGCCATGGATTTAGCAGTACATTGATCTAAATCAAGGACACTGTATATATATACACATATGGATCACATACATGTCACATGCACAGTATGTCCGAGTTGCGACAAATTACTGCCTAGATCCCTAGAAAATTACCACATGAATCCTTATGAAAAAAAAAATTTCACTTGCTGTTTTGCCTCCTATCTACTTGTGTGGGGTCATTTTTGGGACTTCCCCCCGGGAGTTGCGACATCCAACATTTTCCATATATATATAAGCAACCACATATAAGGCCAGCAGCAGTAACAGTTGTAGCAATGGAGAAGCTTGAGAACAAAGCTTTGAATACACGGATGCTTAACAAGTATGGAACGGATTTAACAAAAATGGCAGAAGAGGTAAGCCCATTTCTTTTATCTGTTGTATAAAACTATTCTCAGCTAGTGGATACCTTTGATCAGCGTTATTGGTTTTGCTTTTTTACAGGGCAAGTTGGACCCTCTTATTGGAAGGCAACAGCAACTAGAACGAGTGATGCAAATAATGTGCAAAAGAAGGAAGAACAATCCATGCCTTATTGGCGATCCTGGCGTAGGGAAGACTGTAATAGTAGAAGGCCTTGCAATGAGGATAGTTAATGGAAAAGTACCTCGAAAACTTCAGGGAAACAAGGTACACAAAAATCCAAAAAGTTCTTTTAGCATAAATCAACG
>CATIWK010247620.1:0-10517 GCA_949634005.1 Mallotus japonicus
CTCGACAAGATTGTGAAAATGACATGAATAATACAAATTCATATACCTTTAAAGCGTGCTTTAACATAAATGAAGTTAGGTTTGGTTTCAAATCAGGTCTAAAATCATAAGAAAAATAAAGGGAATAGGTGAATAGTCTTAAAATTGGTGAGTTGTGAGTCTTCAATTTAGAAGAGTAATGATACAATGTCTAAAAGGCCCCCTATTATTAAAAAAAGTATGATATTTATAGAATTATATATGTGTCCACACGAATTGCACATCTACAAGAAAAATTACACATGTCTAAACAATAGGAATGCGTATGAATATGTGTAAAAAAGGAGAAGTGCACATGTTTACACGTGGGATGCATGTCCAGGCTCTGCTCTCACACGTGTGACACG
The DNA here is from genome assembly GCA_949634005.1 of Mallotus japonicus. Lineage (NCBI taxonomy): Eukaryota > Viridiplantae > Streptophyta > Magnoliopsida > Malpighiales > Euphorbiaceae > Mallotus > Mallotus japonicus. The sequence continues at coordinate 387 of CATIWK010247620.1, forward strand.
TGCATTTTGCTTCTTTGGAGTTTTTTTAGGATTTTTTGGGTCTTTTTTTTAGGGTTCTCAGGGTTTTTTGTGTCTCATAAAGGTGTTTCAAACTTCTATTTTGATAAATCAACTGTTGTTTTCGTTCAATCGAGTCTCGATCTTTCAAAATGAACACCGATTTTATAAGCTCTTTATTTTGAGCAATGATTACTTAAAACATGCAATTAATCATTCTAAGAACTTATTTCACAAAATTGAAACACAACTAAATGATTCAGTAATCGACTTATCACCTCTTAAGTCTAGTTTAGGTGTTTTTTAAGTTTTTAGACTCTTTCACACTTTAGAAGTAGTACGAACAAGTAGACTCTTGTCATTTCTGATATGTTATTTCATCATTAGATTATTTTTAGAGTTTATCAATATTAAAGGTATGACAATTGCCTCTTGCTTCACACGTGTTGCATAGCACTTTGGTGTTGATGCCATATAGCATTTTAATCATGATGTCAATACGTTTGGATCAAATGCAAATATATAAAAATAAAAATTGTTTAAGCTAAAGTACTTACCTGGGGAGATGCTGTCTAGTCTTCGGATGTTAGGCTTATTGTAAGCACCCAATTTTAGGATAGTTGAGTGCAGATGCGATAGAGGATCCAATGATGAGAATTTATAAGTCTTTGGATTTCAATTCTTGAATCTCAGGACTTAATTACAATGTTTTTAAGGACTTAACTCTAAAATTTTCATTTTCTTTTGTGGGTCAATTTTGAAATAAATAAAAGTTGAAAAAAGGGACTAATGTTTTTTTTTTTGGATCAAAATTGCACATTTTGGATCGGAAATGCATAATTTCTATCAAAATTATGTATTTTCGTTCGAAATACACAACTCCGGTTGGAATTGCACACCCCCGACCGGACTTCGTCATGACTTTTCAATTTATTTATTTCTGAAAATATTTTTCTTATTTTTTTATTGGTTTAAAAATAATTTAAAATAATAAAAAGGGATAAATATTCCTATTTGGTGATAATTATGTATTATCACCTAATTTTCTTAGATAATTAAGTTTTTATCTCCTGTGATTTGATAATCACAATAGGTTAACCACTCCTGGGGCTTTTAAAAAGCCAAAAAAAAAATCACATGGAGGAGGAAGTTCAACTTTTGGAGAAAAAGTCATAGAGAAAAAAAAAGTTCTTTTTATGTTCTTGTTCTTCTAGAAAAAGCACAGACTATTAAAAATTTTCCCGTTCTTTTATTTTAGTTTGTTCTTCTTTGTTTCTTAAAAAATCATTCAAAAAGGGTGCAATCAAGCATGAGATACCAAGAAAAGTAATCTGCATACTCAATTTCATATGAACGGTGAACAATATTATCTCTGAGTAGTAATCAATACAACATCTACACTACATCTCATTCTTCTTTTCTTTCTTCTTTTGTTTTGATTTTAATTTCATTTTTTTATCTTGTTTCGTTATTTTTAGAATTTTCTAATCATTTTCTTATTTTATGTGTTTTTTTATGGTTGTGGTGGGAGTGACATGATTTATGGAGGACTCATGTGGTTGAGTAAAAAATGAACCATTGAAAATCCATGGAATGCCATGGATTAAAACCATGTTTTGAGATCACATAATTTTTTTAATTTTTATTTTATTTTATGTGTTTTGTTGTTTATTGGTAATTACGTTGTGTATTTATTTTGATTTGGGCAAGTAATTATTTTTATACGTAGATTGTAATAGCCCCAATAATTGGAATATAGTGAATCCTTTACTTTTATGTTCTTTAAAATCCATTAGTAAATTAGGTTCAGTTTGGTAAAACCCAAATTAAAATTAATGATGGCAGTAGCTAAATTAGGTTGCATGTAAATTGAATTAGGGTTAGAAACAATTTAAGAATGCTTGTTTCATTTAATGTGATTATTGGGACTTTTTATTTTTATAGCTTGTTTATTTTAATTGGTTTTATTTGTTTTAAGCTCATAATTTTAGGCCCATAGGTTAAATAACTAGGTCCACTTTCTAATTTAATAGTTTAATTTAGGATTTAGAGTTAATTAATAAAAATGGATTTATGCCCGTAGTTAATTAGTTTTAAGTTAGAATGTATTTAGGCCCATTTAGTTAATTTAGACTTAAGCCCACTTTAATTTAATTAACATAAAATTAGACTTAGCCCATTAATTAAAGCCTTTTCCATAACTTGTAGAATTAGGCTCATTTAGAATTAAAATAAATTTAGAAGTAGGCCCATTGATTTATCAAATCCATATCATTAAAATCAATGGGTTTAGGATAATCTTTTAGAATTAAAATAAGTAAATTTAGGCTCACTAATTAATTTAAAATGTAGGCTCACCCTTAGTTTTCTAACTCATTTTGTAAATAAAATATGTAGAATTAGATAACCTTAATTAAAAGATGTAGATTACACTAATTTAGAGATTATGAGCTTAATGAATGCATTGTTTGTATGCTCTTTCATGTGACTAGTTGCTTGGAGTTTATTATTGAAATAAGGGTTTAATATGAAATTGCATATAAATAGAGAATAATTTAGTAATTAATAAGATAATTCTAAATGAACATAATACTAAAATAAGTTGGTATTACATACCCAGAATCATCTTGGTGCGATGCTAACTCTTTTTTAGAGAATCGAGTTACCACCACTCACACATTATCCTAGTTATTACCCTGGGTGGTGACTTCTCATCTCCATGCCCTATTTATGTGATAGCGGTTATTGGGTTCCCTGGAGCCCTGAGCTCAAACAGTGTTGTGGTTGCCAAATACTTGGGCGCGCGCTAAACCGCGACTCCACTAGGGATAAGAGATATTGATTCTACTTGTGTTCTTTAGAATTATTTTATTAATTATTATTTTATTCTTGCATTCATTTTTACCTGTCTCTATTAGCCGATGACGTTGGTTTATTGTCCCTTGATTCCACTGGCTTCCCGAGATTGTAAATTGGCTAACCATCACTCTTAGCCTTAACTCATTTCAAGAGAGATTATCAGGCTCATCTGACAAGAGTCTGTGACCCAAGTCTTAAAAGGGGGTAGTCTTCTTTCGAGTTCGTAAAGGATGTCGGGCCCCTCTAATCTTGGCTTGTGACTCAAGTCTTAAAGGAGGGCATCTTACTAAGGGAACCTTAACCTTTTCACCGGACTCAGCATATGTAGTGACCTAGAAAATTTCCCTAGGATTAGCCAAAATTCCTTGTGTATGTTGTAATGAGGTATTTCTATCTATAAAGGCCCAAGCCTACACTTTAGAACCCCATCTGGATAATAAAGATTGGACTAGACTTTTATACCTAAAAATGTTGTTTATATGCTTTACTGCTTTGAGAGATTTGGCATGCGAGTCAATTCTTGATATCCCCTGTTGATATTAAGGGCAAGACCAAAAATTTTAGGAAAAGAGGCTAGCCATTGAATCGTGTGTAGGAGGAATAAGGTTGGAAGGATGTATATTGTATATATTTGATTTGTTACTTGTTACTTGATCCTTGCATAGCATATGCATCATGCATACATGCATACATGCATTTCATGTATCATATTGACACTTTATTTTGCGGCCATCATATTCCAGGTCACCCTGTGTTTGGAAATGGATAGGTGGCAGGCTGAAGAAAACCAATTTAAATCCGCAGTAAATAGCAAAAGAAATCCTTAGAAGCTTAGAGAAGAATTTTATCAACCTGCTTTACTTAGAAGCACCACTAACACTAACTCCAACAGTGGAAGAGATGGAACAACAATAGGGAGGAAACTGGACTTTGGAGGACATTAAAAGAGCATTGATGGATGACATGAGAGCTATGATGCAATATGAATTATGATAAGCCCCAGCTGGGTTAATGCCACCTCCTGCACCTGCTCCTACTGCAGCCATTCAACCTGTCATGGATGCTCCACCTGCTAATAATGATAATGTTAGTGGTCAACCATTGAATGTTGCTAAAAATGTGCCTGCTGTAGAGATGAAGTTCGAGGGTGTTGAGAACTACATGGTAGAAAAAGCCAAAAGGGAATCACTCGAGCTAGTCCAAGACCTAGAGTCTAAGCATATGCAATCATTGACTCATAAAATGTCCAAGATGGAAAACTGATGAGAGGGCAAGTCATGGGTTACTCATATGATTTTGATGCTATATTATACATGGAAGGTGATAAGTTGCCTAATAAGTTCAAAATGCCTTAGTCAATGGTTTTGGAGATCCAAGGATCCGCCTTAGTCAATATACAACTACTATAAGCACCATTAAAGCTCCATTATATATAGTCTCAAAGTTGTTCATGTTATCCTTGGAGAGTATTGCTGTGAACTAGTACCATGGGTTAGAAAAGTCTGTTTGAGCGAAATAGAGAGAATTATGCACTACTGTTCTAAAGCAGTATGACCATAACACTAAGCTGGAAATGTCTATCAGGGATTTGGAACTGACTAAAGAGAAACTAAATGAATCATTTTCAGACTTTCTCAATAGATTTATGAACAAAGTAGGATTAATGAAAAATAAATTAGCTGAGAAAGATCATGTTAGGGTGATTGTCCAAAATGTTTCATCTAATCTAGTTGAAAGGCTGATGATGATGAATCCTAAGTCATTTGTAGACCTGTATGATGATAGTTTGTAAGCTGAGGAAATTGAGAATGAAAAGAAGAGAATTACTAGAAGTACTGGAGCAAGAAACTATCAAACTTGGGGCACACAACAAGGAAACACTAGCCGAGTTGTGGAAGTTCATGCTACACAACAACCAAAGAGATTCTCAAATTTTAACCAACCCCTTTCAAAAGTCCTAAACCACTTGATACAAAAGGGATTGCTTCTACCTTTAACCTTTTCCAAACCATCAAACCCAAATGTCCTAGGCTATGATCCAAACAGTTACTGTAAATTTCACCAGGTTATTGGCCATTCTACAGACACTTGCATCCTACTTAAACATGAAATCTAAAACCTCATAGACTTTGGCAAAATCATAAACCCTGAAAAATTAAATCCAAACCCTAGCACCAAAAATAACCCTTTCCCAAATTACCGAAATGTACCTCCACCAACCACTATGATGATCAATTCAGGAGTTATTGAGGAAGAAGTACTAAACTCCTTTGAGAACCTAGACTTTAAAACCAAAGAGAAATCTCCTAATGCCCCTAGAGGAGTCAAAGATTTGTTAGGACAACCATTAAACAAATTTGACTATAAGGTGTTTTACTTTAAAACACCTTCTTATGACATACCTATTGAGTCAATTATACCTGTAGGATGAGGTGATGAGTTCAATGATGACAAACCATTAAGTGAGAAGGTATAATTGAGGTTTGGAAAGATGGGAAGAAAAATCAGACCATTGGTACCATTAATATTTGGTATAACTTTGATGATAAAAACAATGAAGGTTATAATGTATGGACTAATAATCCAGAAGTGAACCATATTACTAGAAGTGGCAGGGGTTATAAACCATATGAAAAGAAGGCAAACAAAGCAGTAGAGAGAGATGAAGTGAATGAAGAGGAAATGATAAATGAGCAGAAGGATGACTTAATTCTTAAGCAACTTAAGAGGGCAAAAGCAATGTGAGTATTTGGGAATTGTTGATACATTCTACTAGTCACATAAAAGCTCTCGCAAAGCTTTATACAAAATGAATATTGAAATTGTTGCTACACCTAAAGTTATGTTATCAAAAGTGACAGAAAAGAAGCATGGTGCAATAACCTTTTCAGATGAGGATTTTCCTTTAAAGGGAGGGAATCATAACAAGGCCTTGTTTATCCCAACTAAAGTAAAAAGGAAGAGGACTAACTATATGATGTGGATGATGGCTTAGCAATTAATGTGTGTCCATTGCGAATTCTGCTTAATTTAGGTCTAAAGGTTGATGATTTAACAAATTCAAACTTAATAATCATAGCTTATAATGATAGTACAAGAAGTATAGAAGGAACATTCTAAGCTCTTGTGAACACTGGACTTGTAGAGTCGATAGTATAGTTCACTGTGCTAGACATCCCTGTCACTTATTCCTTACTTTTTAGGCAGACCTTGGTTTTATGTTCTAGGAGGAGTACCCTTAACTATACATCAAAAGATAAAATTCCCTAATGAAGGAAAGGTTGTGATTATAGATGCTGGTGTAAACAAGTCTGTAGCAGCAATACTTAGTAGTCAGAAGCAAGTAATCACTCCTCTTGGTTTCTAAGTAGCTGGAATCTTTGATGGAATTGAAATGGATCCAAGGGTTGCATAGATGGTTAAGAAAATGCAGTATCAACCTGGAAAGGGACTAGGAAAGAATCAGCAAGGAATCCCAAAGCTTCTAAACTTCAAAAGCCAAAATCACACCAAAGGAATATGTTATATAGAGACAAGATCTAGTAACAGAAAAATAAGGAAGGGATCATGGAATAAGGGTAAGTCCCCACAAAAAATAAAGACACTAGAGGAGAGCTTTGTTAAAGAAGGAGAAGGAAAATTCTATCTCGGTACAAAAGAGCTTATCAATATAACTAGTGTGGATGTTCCTGAATTTAAGATCTTTAAATAGCAGATTGTCAAGAGCCTAGTGCGAGACAACAAGAGGAAGTGATGAAGCAAGTTGCTGAGAAGATGGGAACTATGGCTGTTGAAGAGCTGCTTTGTCTGCCACATGAAAAAGAGCCACCACAGGATCTAGCTACCATTATTAATAATAGTTTTATTGATGTTTTTTATGAGGAAAATAATGTAGTAATGTCCAATCTTTATAAGAACAAAAATCTATTTTTCATGTGGTCAATGATACGAACTCTGATTTGGCTTACTTGTGTGATGTGCATCCTAATGGTTCTATGCATTATAATATTGATGATTCATGTATATTTGACATTAATTCTATTCAATTAGATTCATTTAACATGGGCACAAAAGATAATCCTAAGAACATTTCATATTATGTAATGTAGCTCTTGAGGAGAGGAAAAATCTTGAGAGAATATTAACAAAAAGAAAGGTAGTATTTGCTTGGTCCTATGATGATATGCCAGGTTTAGACAGGGAAATTGTAGAAAATCACATCCCAACATATTTAGAAATTAAACCGATAAAATAAATGCTTTGTTAATTGAGACTAGCATGGATAAAAAAGATAAAGGAAGATAGTTCTAAACAAATTCAAGCTAATTTTTTGGAAATATTAGAATATCCTCAATGGTTAGCAAATATAGTGTCAGTTCCTAAGAAAGATGGAAAGGTTCGAATGTGTGTAGATTTCAAAGACCTGAATAAGGCATGCCCAAAAGATGACTTTCCCTTACCCCATATTGACGTACTATTTGATAGTGCAACATCCAATGCAATGTATTCCTTTTTGGATGGATTTTCAGGTTATAATTAGATAATGATAGTAGTCATGGACAATATCAAGACTGCTTTCATCACAGAATGGGGAACATATTACTATAAGGTGATGCCCTTTGAGTTGAAAAACACAGGTGCTACTTATCAAAGAGCAACAATCGCTCTGTTTCATGATATAATGCACAAAGAAGTAGACGTTTATGTGGATGATATGATGGTCAAGTCAGAAACAAGAGAGGGACACTTTAAAGCTTTAGATAAGTTCTTAGCTAGAATTAAGAAGTACAATCTGAGGCTTAATCCAAAGAAGTGCATTTTCAGGGTAACTTTAGAAAAACTGCTAGGGCATATAGTCAGTCAAAGAGAAATAGAAGTGGATCCAAACAAGATTAAAGTAATTCAAGAAATGCCATCGCCAAAAATTGAGAAATAAGTAAGAGAGTTTATTAGGAAATTATAGTACATTAGTAGGTTTATTACAAAGCTTGCTATTGTTTGTGATCTTATTTTCAAGCTCTTGAGGAAGAATCAGCCAGTGAAGTGGAATAAAGAGTGTCAAAAAGCCTTTGACAAGATCAAGGAATACCTTACTACTCCACCTATTCTGAAACCATGACGACAAGGTAAACCGTTGATTTTGTACCTGGCTTTAGAAGAAAAAGCAATGGGGGCAATATTGGCACAAGAAGGATTAGAAAGGGTAGAACATGCAATGAATTATCTTAGTAAGAAATTTTTACAGTATGAGGAGAAGTATGATCTAATATAGAAGACATGTTTGGTCATGATTTGGGCCACAAGGAAATTGAGACATTATTTTTAGTCCCATAAAGCACAAGTAGTTTTGAAGATAGATCCTTTAAGGTACCTGTTTCAAACACCTACTTTGATTGGGAGAATGGCTCGATGGTTGGTGCTCTTAACAGAATTTGATATAGAGTACATTACCACAAAGGTAATCAAAGGTAGAGCAATAGTAGAGTTCTTAGCTCAGAATGCAATAAACGATGATGAACAGTGGAACTTAGAGTTTCCTAACAAGAATCTAGCAATAATAGAGTACTGAGAATGAAAGCTTTATTTTCATGGAGCTGTGAACAACAAGGAGCAAAATTAAGGGTGATTCTTGTCACGCCAATAGGAGAAACCATTCCTATGGCCAATAAACTGGATTTTAAGGTTACAAACAACATGGTTGAGTGCGAAGCATGTATTTATGGAATAGAAGCGACTTTAGATATGTAGTGCATTTAGCTAGACACTACTGTAGATGGCGGGGTTCAGCGCTCATCCAAGTATATTGTAACCGTGACACTATTTATGCTCAGGGCTCGAGGGAATACACTATTATATCATAAAGACATTGCGTGGAGATGAGGAGTCGCCACCCAGGGTAATAACTGGGACAATTCGATGGCGGTGATAACTTGATTCTCTAAAAGAAAGTTAGCACCACAACCAAGAAAATTCTGGATACGCAATATTAACTTCTTTCAGTCTCATGTTCTTTTAGAATTACCTTATTAATTACCAAATTATTCCCTATTTACATGCAATTCATATCAAACCCTTATTTTAATAAATAACTCCAAGGCAAACTAGTCATGAAAAAACATATAAATAATGCATTTATTTAAGCTAATTATCCCTAAGTTAGTCTAATCTACATTGATTTTAATTAGATGAGCTAAATCTACATGTTTTAATTTACAAGTGAGCCTAAAAACTAATAGGCCTAATTGCTGCTCAATTTTAGTTTAATGAGCCCAAATCTACTTATTTTAATTCTAAAATGAGCCTAAGTCTACAAATTATGAAATGCTTTAAATTAATGGACCTAGTTCTACATGTTTTAATTCTACCATGATCCTAAGTCTAAAAATTATGAAAAATGCTTTAGTTAATAGGTTATGTCTAATTAATTTTAATTAATCCAAGTGGGCCTATGTCTAATTTAGCTAGGTGGGACTATGTTATTTCTAACCTAAAATCTAATTAATTATGGACCTAAAGATGCATTTTAATTAATTAAACCTAAACCCAATAATTAAACCTATTTAATTAATAAAAGTGGGTCTAATGATTAAACTATAAGCCTAAGAAAATGAGCTTAAATCAAATAACCAAATAAACATAAAAAATCAAATAAAGATATAAACAATAAATAAACAATTAAAACATGCATTCAGCTATTTCTAACCCTAATCTAATTTCATGCAACCTAAATTAACTAATGCCACCATTAATTTTAATTAGGGTTTTACCAAATTGAACCTAATTTACTAATTGATTTTAAAAAGCAGTAAAGTAAAGATTCCACTATTTTCCTTCTACTGGGACTGTTACAATTACTATTGAAAAATTAAAATTAAATAATACATCCCAAAACCAGATTAAAAATAACACAAATAAAAAACCTAAAAGGAACTACGTAGAATTAATGCAGGATTTAATTCATTACATTCCATGGATCTTCATGGGTTTTCCATAGTTTAATCACGTGTCTCCATTATCACATAAACATAAAACATAAAGAATAAAAAAAAAGGTTAGAATGAATTAAAATAATAAGCAAAAAAAATAAAATAATAACAAATCAAAATCAAAATAAAGAAAAATAACAAAGAAATAAACAAATAAACAAATGAAAAGGAAAAGAATAAAAAAACAAAACGCTACTAAAATAAACTGATGAAAAACAAAACTAAATAACTAAAGTAAACAGTTGGACGAAGAAATAAAAAGAAATAGAAAAGTGATGATAAAACAAAA
>CATIWK010247654.1:0-11419 GCA_949634005.1 Mallotus japonicus
TACATAATTTTAATACTAATAAGTATTAATACTAAGTGAAAATAATTTAAATTATTAAGACATGCAATAAAAAATACTACACATGATAAAACTACATAAACATTTAACATAAATTAGTATTAATAATAAAATTTATATTAAATAAATATAATATAAATTATTTAACATTAATAAAATAATTATAATTCATAAATCAACTAATAAATAATTTCATTTAATATTAAATAAATATAATTTAAATTATTAAATATAATTAATTACTATTTAGCACAAAACTACATAGTTTTGATGTGCTATATATATATATATATATAACAAACCATTTTCAACCCTACACAAAACACAAACACAAACCCACTCTTCTTCTTTACCCAACCGTCAACCTTCCTTCACCTTGGTTTTTTTTTTTTCCATCATCAAAACCTAATAGTTTTGTATTATCTAATCCATCACTAGCATCATCAACGTCGCTGCACTGCAATCACTCCCGTCGCTGCAATCGCTCCTGCTCCCGCTGCTGCCGCTGCTTCTGCTTCCCGTCGCTGCAATCGCTCCCGCTCTCATTGCTGCCGCTGCTTCTGCTTCTTCTTCTTCCAGGAGGCCATTTGATCGAGAGTTCATGAGATCAGTAACATAATGTGAGAATAGCTGCTCAATTTTTTTTTACAACAGTAATAGAATCACAGTCCTATATGGTTTTGATTTTAATTTTTTGTCTGTTTATTTCTTTGTGGATTTTAATATTATTATTATTTATTCTAAAGGATTTATATGAAAGTGCACTTTTTTATGGAACCTTTTTGTATTTTGATTGTGAAATTTATTTGGACAAGTTTATTGATGTCATCATCAATTGAAGATAATGCTTTGCAAATGCTAGTCTTTGCCTACCATCCTATTGTGCCCTTCCAATTTCAAAAGAGAAACAAATGTGTTTTTTCCCCTTGATTTTCAAACATAGAAATTATAGAAGTTGTAGCTTGCTGAATAATGTCAAGGTCATTGTCATTAGAATTCTTGCTCGATTAAACTAGTGTCTGGGACTAATAGGTGATGCTTTATTTAGTAGAAACTAATGATTGATTGTCGTTTTGTTTTAATCCGTCCATTCTTTATTATGAAGGTGTTTAAGTCCACTTTTAGTGTCCGATTCTTAATTTCATGGCATCCGAGAGTTACAAAGATGTTCCAAGTAATTCAGGTTTGGATTCTTTGATTTGCCTGATATAATTATCCTTTTTATTTGCATGATTTAATTTTAATATTTATTTTGTTTATAATGTGACAGCATCAATAGGGAGGAAAAACCAAGGATCAATTTTAAGCACCGAGAGAAAAGCACCTTTAAATTCAAACTCCAATGATGTTGCTATCTTATCACAATCAAAAGACAATGTCTGCCTTCCAAATTCTGCCCCAACCCAAACTACTGGCTCTAATTCAGTTGCAAATGAAGGTACTAATCAGTCTACTTTTGTAACTTGCACTGAAAGAAAAAATAAGTCTGCAGTTTGGGCATATTTTACAAAAAAAATCAGGATTCTAAAGGGAAATATATGGGAAAGGCTGCTTGTGTTTTTTGTGGCTAGAGCTATAGAAGTGGTAGTGAGCAGGGGACATCAGGGTTATGGAAGCATTTAAGGGATTCATGTAAAAAATGTCCAGTAGATTTAAGAAAAGAGTTAAATGAAGCACATAAAAGCAAAGATAAGACACAAAAATTGTTGATTTTTCAAACTACAATTGAAAAAGATGATGGACATAAACTTATTTCTTAGAGCTTTAATCAATAATAATCTAGGATGGCCTTAGTTAGAATGATAATTAAGGATGAACTCCCTTTTAGGTTTGTTGGTGGGGAAGGATATAGAGAATTTGTTCAAGTTAGTGCCCTAATGTTTCATATTCCATCTAGATTCACAATTGCTAGAGATTGTTACTCCTTATTTATTGAAGAAAAGAAAAAATTACATGCCTTCCTTACTTCTGAATGCCAAAGGGTTTCATTAACCACTGATATATAGACAAGTATTCAAAATGTGTCGTATCTGTGTTCGACAGCCTATTTTATTGATTCAAATTGGAATATGCACAAAAGAATTTTGAATTTTTCTATTGTTAAGAGTCATAAGGGGATCAATATTAGTAATGTTATGGATCTTTGCATGGAAGGGTGGGGTTTGAGCAAGGTTATGTGCATAACAGTTGATAACGCATCATTTAATGATATTGCCGTTCAACAATTGAAGAAAAAATTGATAAAAAAAATGCATTTTTTCTAGGTGATGAGGCATTTCACATGAGATGTTTTGCTCATATTCTTCAATTAATTGTTAAGGATGGTCTCGATATTTCTCAAGGTTACATTAAAAAAATTAGAGATATTGTTAAGTATGTTAGAAGTAGTCCATAAAGGTTGGATTTGTTTAAAAAATGTTATGAGCTAGTGAGTATCAAGTTCAATGCATCCTTATAATTAGATTGCCCAACTAGGTGGAATTCAACTTATTTGATGTTAAATGTTGTGGTGGGTTATCAAAAAGCCTTTGATAGGTTAGAAGATTTAGATCAAAAGGTAGTAATTGAATTTGGGGATAATATACCTAGTGAGATTGATTGGATTGAAGCAACAAATCTCATTAAGTTCCTTAAAAGATTCTATGATATCACTTGTAAAATATCCGGTTCATTGTATTACACTTGCAATTTGTATTTTCCTGAGGTAATGCGAATTTTGAAGGATTTGACTACTTTTTAAAATAGTAAAGATCCTTCTTTGGCTGAAATGGGAAAATAAATGAGAGAAAAATTTGACAAATACTGGGGTTCTCTTAGGAAGATGAATGTCATGCTTTTTATAGGGGTTGTATTAGATCCTAGATATAAGATGAATTATCTAAGGGTCAAATACACCACTTATTATAGTGAAAAAGATGCACATGAGTTAGTGGATTGGGTAAGAAATGCTATGAATGATTTGGTAGAAGAGTACAATCTTGTACATGAACAAGGGAAAGATTTTCAAAAGCAGCCTCAATTTGGTGATAGTGAAGAATGCATTGATAAAATGGAAGATGATGGAAATGAGATAGATGACTATTTTATACAAATGGAAAATGAACAAAAATTGACATCTAAAGGAGAATTGGATAGGTATTTGGAAGAGCTACCTGAAAAATTTAACATTGATTTTGATATTTTGGGATGGTGGAAGATCAACTTAGTTAGATATCCAGTTTTATCAAAGGTTGCTAAGGATGTCATTGCTATTGCATCTTCAACTGTGACTTCTGAATCAGCCTTTAGCATTGGAGGAAGGAATTTGGATCGATTTAGGTGTTCATTGACTCCTACTACTACGGAGGTTTTGATATGTTGCCAAGATTGGTTAAGAAGCTCAAAGAAACCTATCCAACTTGAAGAATCAATTGAAGAACTTGAAAGTTTTGAATCAAGTATGATATAATTTTATTGTTCAATTGATAATATTATTTTTTTTTGTGACACAATGTAATAAACTCAAATAAATTGTTGTTTATTTAAGAAATTATTCAAGATCCGGAAATGAAGGAAAATGTCTTATCAAAGATAACTTTGGATTACTAAAGCATTTTCAAATGGTATGTGTTGCATTTTCTTACTTTATATGCTATATATGTCCTATTATTACTGTTGTTTATGTTAAATATTACTGTTGTTGTTGGCATATTATTGCTTGTGTTTTTGGGGTTGCTATTGTCTGCATTTTATTGCTATTTTCTGTGACATTTTGTTGCTGGTTTTTTTTTGGCTGCTATGGTTGTTTCTTGTGGCTGTTTTTTGCTTTTTTTTGTGACTGGTGTATGCTATTTTTTGTGGCTACATGTGTATTTTTATGCATTTGTATTAAGTGCAAATGTCTAATAGCCATTTTTGTTGTTTTGTTTGTTTGTTTTGTTTTTTAAATAATGAGCAGCTTGTGAATAAAAGTGAGAAGCTGAGGTTTTGCTGTTGGAGGAGCTGATCAAGAACATAGATTATATATATATATATATGCTTAGTGTTAATGACTAATTGGATTTGTGTATGGTGACTAATTAGAAGAGCACCTTATTTATTTTTTTTTATTATTAGCCTATGATGGAGTCCCTAAATGTTTCTTGACTTTTTGCATTTTGTTCTTCTTTTTATTCACCATTTTCATCTCATATTAAACTCTGATGTCTTATACATGATGCACATGTATTATATTTTAAGAATATTAGCTAATTGAACCTTTTCCTTTTGAGGAATTTGCGATTTTCTTCTTTAATTGCCCTGGTGAATTATATGGATTGAGAAATTGTTGTTTCTTATCGTAGGAAACATAAAGTAGTTTAATTTCTTACGATGCTTTATTTATTTTGATTCAGAAAGTTGCACTATTGGTTATAGTGAACTGTTGGGTCATGCTAATTAATTCAATTTTAGCAGGTTATATTTTTAGCTTGATCAGCCACTTTTTATATCAGTACTTCATGAGTTTATGATATAAAGAAGATTGATTGATAATTTATTGATGGACCAACTAAAATTTATTAAAAATTATATAATATGAGTTGATGGGTCAATTAAAAAATCACATAATTTTTTCAACAAAAACTATTGAATAATAAATATAATTTTAATTAATAATATAAATTTATCAGTTACATAAATTTTTTGAATTCCCGTTGTGGATCATACTATATCGATCCGTTCCGATAGAACCGAATTCTCGTACCGAACCGTCCTGAAATATGGAATATTACCGGTACCGAACCGTCCCGAAATATGGAATATTACCGGTACTGAACCGTCCCGAAATATGGGATGATATTGGAGATTTTATTTTTAAAATTCCCGAAATATGGTACGGATCCGGAGATTTTAAATCTCCGGATTTACCCGAACCGTGCTCACCCCTAGTGGTGAAGGAGGAGGTGAAGAAGAAAGGGGTTGGAGGAGGTGATGTATCTCGGGATTCTTTGAAAGTAAAGGGGTACGAGATTTATAAGAACTTGAGTCTTTTTAAATACAATGTTAATCTCGTCGTTTTCTTCTGATGTTGAATCTGCAGGTTTTGTTGATCCTCTTGGATATTGTTGCGGGTATTATAGGGACTACCGCGTTGAATGTGGAAGAAAGGCAATGGTGAATGGGACAGAAGTGTCTGGAGATCCATGCAGCAATCTTGAACTCTACATTAGTTGGGATGGCATACATTATTCTCAGGCTCCAAATCAGATTGTGGCCAACAGGATTCTTGATGGCTTCCTGTTAGACCCTCCATTGCCAATAAATGAAGCATGAATCAAGCGTATTCATTAGCTAAAATAAGAGCAAAGCATGGCGCTGGGGCAATAACATGTAAATCACTTACGATTTTGTATTGGTAGCCATTATTATGGATTTTTATTTTTCCTTCATACTTGATTCAACCTCGAGATTGTTTAGCAGAGATTGGACAACATTTATCATCTATTTTTGTAAAGAAATGCATTAATATTGGATTGTTTTCATGAGGTTCAATATATTCCTTGAGCAGATGATTCATTTATTGGAAAAAATGTAGACCGGCGCCTTATGCAGCGCCTTATGCAGGGCCATGGAAATGGAGCAATGTTTATTGAGTACTAGCATCAGAAACACTTCTGCTAAATCCATTGTTACAATTGCATTTTTTCCTTTTTTTGGTATAGTTGAGTTGGATTTGTGTTCTGTTTTTACCAGCCTTCCTATAGGTGCTCTTGTGCTGTCAAATGTTGTCATTTGACAGAAGAGTATCAATTGAGTGTGCTGAGAAATTGAGCTAGAATGAGATGGTATGCATTGTATGAGACTCAAGCTGCTAACTGCAGTATTATATGCCTTAACAAACTTTTGATCCTAGACCAGCCGGTAAAATAAAGGTACATCCTTTTGTGCATTTATTTATTTTTCTCTTTGGAAGCTCTGTCGTGTTCTAGTGTGTATGGGTGCTGATAAGTGATTGATAATTGGCAACTACATATACGCACTTCAATTTTATTTTCCATTGTAGATGGAAGAGAAAAAACCCATGAGAGGTTCTGTGTGAAGTTCTATTTAGACTGTTAGAATTTTATGTTAAAATCACTATCTTTGGTTATTTTTAAGATTATGCTTTCTGTCATTGAGTTGATGTTCTAACAAAGCTCATTATAGTAAGGCCTCCATTAATGTGAGCTGTAAACTTAGTTGTATAACTATAAGTTAATTTTATTGTATCATCAGCCAATTTTATGTGAAAGAATTGAAGAAGTGTTGTTGTACCTATTTTCATTTGCAATTATGTGGGAGGTCACAGTCATGTGCCATGACCAGCCTGCTAGTAAATGTGCTGCTGACAATGTTAGATAGTGGTGACTAATTGATAAACTATGTTTGAGATAATTAAGATAAAAGGGAGGTCACATGAATTTGAATGGCGATTCAAATTGGAAATTCCCATTATTAAGCCATTTTTGTGGCCAAAATGCGAAGGCCATGCAGAATAGTGGATCTCCCTATTTCATGCTTAAGCCATCAGGAAGTACATTGCCCATTTGTGCACATTTTCATTCCTCAAGAACATAACCGCCATGGAATTCTCTGTGAAATATCTCCCTCTCATCCCTCTTGTTCCCTGTTGTACGTTATTAATCAATCCTCATTGTGTGCCTAAAGAACTTTCACTTGTTGTCTGTGGTTTCCTGGTTTAATTTGAATGGGTAAGAGACTAATTTCCATTAAAGATGTGATTTTTTATATAACTTATTGATGCCAAACAGAGCTGAGATTTTTGCAAAGACCAAGGAATGATGTTCTTGACTTGATTATGAAGATAAAACCCGGCGTTGAAGCGATCGACCTCGTTCAGCCCCGACGAGCACACAACGTCGCTGCAAGAAGCACCCAGCAGTCAAGCAGCCCCACCTTCAGCTAGCTTCTCGCCGTCGCAAGCTGCTGCACCTTCATGCACAGCGAGAAGCATATATAAAAAAAGAGTCCTTGATTGAAGCTTGGTGCAGCTCTAAGGCACCTTTTGGCTTTTGCTTTCTCTTTTTTTAACGAACATGATGGTTTTACTCTTTTTTTTTTACTCTTTTGATTTTTAATAAAAGAAGGCCACATCAGCAGGAGTTAACCGACATGTTAACTGTGTTAAAATGAGGGGCTTAGATTTCCTAAAAAACTTAATTCTGTGCTTTTTTGGTCCTAAAAAAACATTAGGGGCGTATCCGCTCCTAGGGGTAAACATTAAGGGTATGAATGCACCTTTTCCCTACTTAGAAATAGGTAATGACACATAAACGATTCATTTAATATGTAAAATTAAGTTAAATGAGTTCGTATTATAAATGACTTAACACGGTTTAATAAGATTTTATCACAAATTGACATGTAAATTCATTTATAATTCATTTAATTATATGGGTGTGTTTGAATTGGAATTAAAAAATAAATATATGTAATTATTTTTTTTTTGAGAATTATATGTAATTAATCTATCTATATATCTATATCTAATAGCTAACTACATGAATTGTGCCACGTCATTCTAAGTGCCATGTGGCATTGTGTAGGCTTGAGAGGTACTTTGTGGTGGTTTTGTTAAGCAGTGCCATGTGGAAGTCTGTCAGGTGGAAATGTAAGGGTGTTAAGGTGAGGAAAACCAAAGGATTTGAAACGGATGGGAGTTTTTGAAGGGCCAGCTGTAGCAGTTACAGTAGCCGCTCCCATGTTTAGGCGTTATCTGATGGTCATGAAAATGTGTTGGTTGTTGTTTGTGAAAGAGAAGAAATAGTGTTTAGATGTGAATGTTGGTGTCGAAATTTGTCATTAGGTGATGAGAAATGACTACTGGTGTTTGTATAATAGTTGTATGAGGGGAATGTGGATGTTGAGGTTGCTCACTACTTACAAAACTTAAAAGTGATGGAAAATGAAGGATTTTTAGGTCTCTTCAATTCACCTCTTTTTGCATTGGATCCTACAAATCCACAATTCAGAAGGTATTTCTCTTTTCCAATATATAACGTTATGTTTCATTTTATGTTTCCAGAAATGATGTGCCGGTGTATGTAGATTGCACTATTTGAATGTGAATCATCTTATTTCAGTTTCTTCATATCTAAAAATTCTAGCCTTATATAACTTGCTTTTTATCATATCTAATAGTTAGAATTTGGATGTTGCAGGAGTGCTGCTTATGCTAGGCAGATGGCACAGAGGCAGCAAAAGGGTGATCAATAAAAATTAACTGAAAGAGAGCATAAGGAACAACCTGCAAAATTTCAGTTGCTCTCATATGAGCCGAATGCGAACAAAAGTGAGCACATGAGTTCTAATGACGTATCGTTAAAGAAGCGGTATGAGATATCAGCATTGGTAAGATCCATCAAGATGAAGTACAAGCAAGTTCAGTTGCCGGTAAGTGGTAAGACTAAGAAAAATGAAAAATTACCCACCTCATTCGGTTTCTTTTGTCTTCTTATTCCTCAACCTGTTTCTTTTCATTTTCTTTTATGTTTCTTACCCACCTCCTTCAATTTCTTTTATCTTCTTATTCCTCAACCTGTTGGCTCAATATTCTTCCTATCGCTAAAACTGATCGATATCAAACATTGCTCTAATTTGAAGGAGATGTTGAGGAGCAGGAGGATGAGTCAGGTTTTGAGGAGCAGAAGGGATGAGTCAGGTTGTCTTGCAAAATTGTGAATCTGTTGGTACTAGAATTTGGCATCCCTCTCGGAAGTAAAATTATAAAATTACGAATATTTTTTTCTTCATTAAAGGTACCCTCTGCTTATATTTTCCACGTCAAATGCACCGATGGCCTCACTGTTCTCTGTATGGCCGATGATGCTGCCAGAAGTAAGATATATCCATTTATTTTCTCAAATCTTTTAGTTTGATAATGATTTTACGTTCAAAACCAACAGATTTTCAAAGAATTTCATTAAATTGAACTCTGTGTATATGTATGATATTGATATGTTCTGAACAAGGCGTTAAAAATGAGTATTTTGTTGAGTTGACAATATTTTTAATGGCCTTATGTAGGAAGAATTCCTTTTGCGTTTCTTGAAGACATCCATCAGAGATTTGTGAAGACTTATGGTCGTGCAGTTCATTCTGCTCAGGCTTATGCCATGAATGATAAATTTTCTAGAGGTTTTGAGTAAGCAAATGGAGTATTGTTCAAATGATCCTAATGCCGACTGGATTACTAGACTAAAAGGTGAAATAAGTCAGGTAATTTCATGATCCTTTTCCATAAACTTATGATATTGGTCCTTACATGATGCGCACAAGTTTATAATGATAGCATCTTGCTTGAATTTTTAGTTTTAGATAGAACCGTTGTGATTGCCAAAATTACAATTCATTGCAGGTGCAAAATGTCATGATTGAAAATATTGACAAAGTTTTAGAGAGAGGCGAGTTGATAATTGTTGATTGCCTAAGTTGTCAGAAAGATGAGAAAAGGAGAAGGGTGTGGACTGGCACATCGATTTGACTAATCACTAAGTGCTGAGTTCCATTCCAATTATACTTTTCTTACATTCTATGGCCATGAGTTACTATATCTCATAGTTTATTATGTTTTCTGCAAAATTTGCAGAAGCTAGCAAGCCACTGCATGGAATTTTGGCATTTGTGAAATTAGATTGACCAATAGATAAGTCATGTGTACCTCATTTTATAATTAAGTTTATTAGTGAATGATGAGTTTTGGAAAGTTGGATGTAATTCAGTTTCAAATTTCAATTGCATCCTTTTATCCCTTGAATGCTTATCTTAGTTTTTTACGTAGATATTATATTAGCTACAAATTAATGAAGAAAAAAGTGAAACAATATGCTCATCAAATTCAAGTTGGAGCACAAGATCGCAGGCATGTCAATGTTGCTGCTTCTTGGAAATTTACTCAAATAATCGCTTCAGAAAATAAATAATATGTTATATTTTAACAGCAGATTTTTTCTCTAAAGTTCTCTGCAAAGGAATCGGCTTCTTAATTCTTCCAACAATGTTGGCTGTCAATATTATAGAACAGAATATTTGTATTGAAGTATTGGAATGAAGAAAACAGAGACTTGGAAATTGGGTTGGCTAACAAGGTACCAAATAATTAGTATTATCATTTCATAATCATGTTCCTATTTTGTTTTTTATCACCTAAAAATCACCAAAATTTAAATAAATAAAGTGAGTCTAAATAATAATAATAATAATAATAATAATAATATTAGTTCACACTTTTTTATAATATTAAACTCATCTGCGCATCGCGCAAGCATCTGTCTAGTTGAGTAATAGTTATAGGTGTAATAGTTTTATTGTTAACCTTATTTGGTAAATAATGGGTAATGTATTTGATTTTTTTTAAAAAAATTGTTAATATATATGAAACAATTAAGATAACATAAATAAATAAATTATTAAATTTTCCAAAAATAATAAAATTAATTTTTAAAATATTAAATACTTAAAAATTATTAGAAAAATAAAGATAAAGTTACATAATATATTTTATACAATTTTTACACATAAAAAATAGTACAAATATTATATAATAGAATTAATACATAATAAAATAAAAATTAAAAAAATTACTTGTAACAATTAAACTAGAAATAATAAAACCACCATAAAAAATAAATTGATTTATATATTTTTTTATAAATTTGATTTATATTTTACTAAGGGTAATTTACTATCACCCCCTAAGGTTTGGTCAAAATAATCAGTCCGTCCCTGCATTTGTAAAAGTTAATTAAAAACCCCTTTAAGGTTTACACCCGATATCTATTTGTCCCTTCCATTAGGGTTTTGTTCAAATTTCCATCCAATTTTACATTCAAACATCGTCAGAGGTACAATTTTTTTTTTAAAATCCTAAAATGCCCTTGTGACTCTAAATATAAATAAAAATATATCATATAGTGGAGAATATCTTCCTATTATAGTTTACAAATTTCTCTTTCTTCCTCTTATTCTCTTTAGTTCGTAAGATTAGTTTTTTTTTTTGTTTTTGCTGAAACATGTCTGAATCAAGTGGAACTGGAGACAGTGGCTGGGAAGGGAGGTACCTGAACATGAATTGCGGATGTGGAAAGAGAGCTGGGATCAAGATTTGCGAAAATGAGCAGAATAAAAATAGGTTGTACTACTACTGTATTTATGGAAAATGCTCAGGGTTTCTAGGTTGGTGTTGCCCAGCTGCTACATTTCCAACAAGTCCAAGTGTTGGAAATGTCAATATTCAGTTTAGGCAGAGGACTAATGTCAATAACACCACATTAGTCCTCTTAAATGAAATAAGAGATGATATTGAGAATTTGTAGATTGAAAATCGAAGGTTAAAGGAAAAAATTGAAGCATTTGATGGTGGCCTTGGTTATATGAGGACACT